>PVJO010003530.1:0-121346 GCA_004026905.1 Hystrix cristata
ACAATAATGGAAATGCGTATCACCTGGTGTGCTTCAACTTCAAGTTCACAACTTTATTTTAGAAGGAGCAGGCAAGTGAGGAGGAGTGATTAAGTACCTATCATTTCAAAGGCACATTTCTGTATTTATCCTGCTGAAGAGATGAACTGATTTTACATTGAAAATTTCCTTTACTTTTAATTCAGCCTGCAACAAAAACCATATATCCCACCTCCCCACATTCCCAGCTCTCACAACTATAACGAAAAGAGGCAAAGGCAGAAGATAAATGGCGAGACATCCATAACACTGTTTGGCACCATTTGAAGATTTTCTTGTTATCCACGAGCCCTGAAGCTAGTGTGGAACCAGCTCTACTTGTCATTTAATATTTATTAAAGTACTCTAATAGTGCGGCTTTATTCATCCTTGGAACATCAAATCTATACTCTCATATGAATAAAAGTATAACTTTTCAGGATATAATCTTGTCAGGTCTGATAAGGTACATGCTATTAGCAATACATTGCTGAGGATCTGCCATATAAATAATACCTCAGGGAAAATATATTATCATCTAGTTTTGACATAAAGTCAGTGGGAAATGGTATCACCAAGTACAGAAATGTCTGGATTTTAAAACGGTTCCAGAGAACCTGGGCAAAATACAGTTATGTCTACCCGGCTTTAAACTACTTTTTCAACTTTCAAGATATCTTACTTCAAACGAAGTGAAAAATGTGAATTCAGACCTCATGAAGTAAATTTTTCACTCTAGTTCCAAAATTAATTTTCATCTTTATGCAAAGTAACTCTGATTACAAATGCAAATTAAATTGCTAATATCCCTGAATCACTTTCACACAGCTTTAGGAGTATCACTAAACCTACATAAAACAACAAGCTATTTATCTCGCTCTTAATGGTAATTAGTAAATTTAGTGGTAATCAGTAAACTTCAAACTCTTATTGGTAATCAATAATCTTCAAAAATTGTTTATTCCCTCCCCAAAATGCCAAAGCACTAGGGTGGAGGGGTGGGGAGCACTGTCATTGCTTTTTTACATAGACGATACGTGAACCAATTTAATTTTTTTTGACACCACAGACTCACTATTATTAGGATTATTACCCTGCTGTAACCCGGTGAAGCCCATTAGTTACAGAGGTGTGAACGCCTACAGCTACTTGTACCAGTTCTCTAAATAGAAGTGTCTTCCCACAGACAACACCATGGAATAGCATGGGCAGAGGGATGAGTCTGGCCTGCTGCCATATTGTTACCACCCGCCTGCCAACAGGCACACACACACACATGCGCACACACGCACTTACACACACAACCATGCAACCTGAAGAAGACTGGGATTTGCCACAGCCAAGAGGGTTTAAATTTCTCAGATCCCTCTCCTCACAAAGACAATCTCCCCCTTCAAACACTCTTATACCACAATTAAGGAATTCTGGAGGAGTCGCCTCTGAGGCTTATGAAAATAAACACTTAAAAGCAGCTCTAACATTAAGTTTTGTCCTGCTGGCACCCCTTTCCTCCTTGCTCCTCCCTTTCCTCAGCCCCGTGGTCTGCCTGAGGATCAACATCTTAAATCTCTCTGTTTTTGAGGACAGGTTAATCCTGCTTTGCATGCTTCTGTACTACAACCAGCGCAACCCGATTTTCAAATTTTGGGGCAAGATCTGTCCGTTCTCAGAAGTGGGAAGATTAAACAAAATGGACCTTAGTTTAAACTACTTGTAAGTTTTGTATCGAAGCATCTGTTTATTATACTTTTTGTACTTCACAAGTTTTTGCTGTCAGCTCTTACACCATGCATATCTTCAGCACATACAATAGTTTCAGCTGCACATAACAGACATTAAATAAATATTTGAGTGAAAAAAGAATGAATGATAATTGCTCCTCCACCTTTGTTTCACAGCTGCTATCAACTAAGAACCAAGGAAAACATGGGCATAAAAATATAAAATATCATAAGTAACCTGGAAATGGGAATCTGAAGAGATCTTTTCAAGACAACAAAAAAAAAAAAAAAAAAAAGCAGGTCTTTGGCATGGATTCAGGAACACTGCACAAGGCTATGGAGAGGCTTTATTTATTTCTGGAATACATTTTGAATGCATTGTTTTGGTAGAGAAACTATGTCTTACTAAATGAGGCATCTCTGTCCATGTAAGTAGGTCACATGTCAAAACAGATAATGAAGTCACCTAGCATGTGAGGCTCTGGATTCCACAGCCAGCAGTACAGGACGGACACACACACACACACACACACACACACACACACACACACACCACACTGTAAACTAGAAGGAGTTATTTGCAGGGTCACTTTATTACAAACCCTGAATCCCTGAACGTGATGCATATGAATTTAAAATTGTCACATTTGTTCAACATAAAGTTTTTTAAATCCGTAACTGAAAATTATACTTTCATTTTATCCTTTTATTTCAAACTCTACCTATCTGACTTAGATCCTTTCTGACAGTAGGTCTCAGTGAATCCCCATTAGTTCTGGACAAGTCAGTAGGATTCCACAATTATTTAGGGCGACCTTCTTCTCTCCGTAGTAGACTTAGATATCCGCACTGAAAGCTCACATATCTTTAGAAGAGAAATCCTCTCAACGGCTTATTCTGTTTAGGAAGTTCACACACATGTTGAATTATGAATTAGCATGTCAGCCCCACTTGATGCTCTATGGACTAGAAACCACAGTTCCCAGTGGAGCAGCCCTTCCCCTTGTATTTAGTATCAATTGCACAGAGGCAGAATCAGGCCTCTGCTTCACTCTACCTTCTTTCTGCAGTTTCATCCATGAGGGAAACAGAATTTTTCCATTGACTGCAAATAAACAAAGGCCCAAGAAGTCCCTGACTTTGTGGAACCCTAAACATGTCGTGAGAGACAACTCAGACAAGATGTGCTACGCTGTTTCTATCACCTGCTACAGGAGGATTTCCCATTTGAGGCCAGCCTGGCAACCCAGCAGGATTCTGTCTCAAAAACAAACAAATCCTACACAAAGGATGGAATGATAAATGTCTGAGGTACAGGTACGCCAATCTTCCTGGTCTGATCATTACACACTACATACAAGTATAGAGATGCCACACTGTACTCCATAAATATGTACAATTACTTGGGACAATTGAAAAAAATTTTTAAAATTCATCCATGAAATAGGCATAAAATATTTAGCACCAAGTACCATACCTGGAATAAAGTGCTTATAGTATCATTACCACTATTGTTGCTAAAAAATACGTGCAACTTTAAAATAACTACCATTTGTAAAACTGTATTATTTCTATCAAAGATTATTCATTTTACATATATCCTTATACATTATGGAAAAAAATTGTTTCCATAAAAATGGTAAGATTATGCTATCCAGGCCACTGATACTAGAAAGAGTGAGGAACCACTAATATCTATGATTAGAAAGAGACAAAATCAATACATTAACATACAGACAAATGCTCGCAGTTACTCAATCTTATGGTATACTCAAAATATCTCAAAAATATAAGAAAAACTTCAGAGTATAAAATTTCTAAACAAATTAGTTTTATATACTTCATTTCTTTTATTCATACATTTCACATATCCAAAATGAAAGCTATTCTGATAAATAATTTATCATATAAAATTGGTTTGGGGGAAGCTACTGAATACTGTATTACTTTACTTCCCATGACTGCAAGGAATAAATAATGAAATTTGATAAAATCATTCTTATACTGTCCCTCAGGAGAAATATTCTTCTTCCACCTAATAATGGCTTCCATTTGGAGACATGATGGTGCATCTGTTATGAAAATCATGCTTTATACAAAAGTATGGAAATATAAGACAAAAATCTTTATCTTATAAGGCTTTTGCTCAGTTGCAATTTTAATGAAGATAGAGTATGCTTTAGATTTTTAAAAATCAGTGAACATCCACTTATATAACACATTTTATACAGGTGTGTATTGAATATCTGATCATGTGGAATATCTACACATCCACATGAGAAGGAGATAGGAGCACTTGTTACCCAGCAGAACTCTCAGGAAGGCTTCTTAGAAAAGTGTCCCTAGTTCTAAGTGTTGGATTAAAGGGAACTCTAACTGAGCTTTCGTGCTCTGGGCAGGGAGCAGGAGCAGAACTGTGTGGAGGAGGGTGCATCACAGGCTAGGTAGTGTGAAAGGAGAGTGCTGCCATGCTGCAGATTTCCTTCCGAAGATCAAGCGAGGGGACGGGCAGCAAGTTCTGCATATACTCTCTTAGACTGCTAGCATGAGCCAGCCTGCCTCGTTCCCGACCTGTGGCACCGTGTCTTCCACCTTCCTCTCATCTGTCTGCCTGCGTGCCTACCATTCTGCTAACATGGCTACGCCACCCAACGGCAGGTCCTGGGACAGTGAGCTGGTCTCAGGAGGGTCACCGCAGGATTTCGCTGGGAGAAGCAACCCAGGAGGCACAGGAACAGAGAGCAGAACCCCGAACAGGCAGATGACCAGGACATGTCCTTGTGGGAGTGAAGGGATCCCAGCAGCAGTCAAGGCTGGCCCAAAGGACAGCAAAACCCTCCAGGTTGGCACTTGAGACACTGAGCGTTCACACAGGTCAAAGGGCTGTCTGCTCAGAGTACCACTCTGAACTACGAGGTCTCAAGCGATTGCCAATGTTGTAAAAACCAAGCCTGCACATGAACCAGGCATAAGGATATTAGCTGGTGCATACTAAAAATGAAAGAGATTTAAATTTGTCTATATCTTTAACTGTAGGTCAGTAATTCATAATTTTAAAGTTTTTGTAATTATACTATAGAATTGTAATGAGATGAATTTTGTATAATATTCCATCCTTATTTTCCACAACTTAATCTGTATTTACTTTCCCCTAGGTGCAATTTTACTTGTGAGATGGGAGGGATTTACCATACAATTCTATTTTTGTGCCAGATATACGAAAGCTAAGCCCCTAGAGATAGTTTGTATTAAATCCTTCAAACATTAACTAACTGGATATTTAAAGGACACAGGCTATAAACAATGCACAAGAAAAGTAAATATAATCCTTACTGCCCCATTTTTTCCATTAGCCCTGTGATTTTTACAGGAAGTTGCATGAACTTAAGAGGGTATTTCCTTCAAGGATTTTGTTTTTTTTGTTTTAAAGTGGTTAAAATAAATATATCTCCCTTTTCTTAAGTTTCTAAGAACTCAGTATACACAACTGATTCAAAATGAGAAAAGCATAAAATTTTTATACAGCTTTCCTCAGGACAACTTTTTAGGTAGTTTAATATTAACACATTAAAATTTAGATAAAAGCATGACTTTAATAATTCAGAAGAATAAAGAGAAGAAATAGAAGAAACGTGGATTTTCTTATGGTTCCTTCAAGCATCTGGGACTTTCAGCTCCTTCTGTGTATGACCCCTCAAGGGAACTGATGCAAATGAAGCCTAAGCTTCAGGGTCTTTCCTACACATGGGCTCCGAGAAGGGCCTACCCAACTATGCTCACAGATTCACGGGTCTCCATAAAAGCTGGGTCTCCATAATAACAAAGTGCATTAAAGGCAGCCACTTACGATCACCGTTTCTTTCCTTTCGTCTTCCCTTCTCTCTTCTATCACACTTAGGTTTGTGTTGGGTGGCACTAGAGTGGCCATGAGCATTATGGTGAGCTAGGTAAGGAGTTGAGCAGATGATACATTCAGTTTGGGTTTAATGAAATAAATTCGCTGGGTTCCTTCACTTGTGTGTAGAGTTGTGTTACTGCTAGCCATGCCGATGGAGGAATGGCTCCAGGAACACACTCGTCTCTGCCTGCTACAGCCTGCTATGACACCCCAGAGAGGGTGCTGGGATTCTGAACTCCTACTGCGGGCCTTGCATGTGTGTTTAGAGCAGTAAAAATAACTATTTTTGCATTTTCCTGTATTTTGTTATGTTCTGTGATGTTAGTCACTTTTTAAATTTTTTGCACCTATTTTCATTCTAAATATATATTGTTGGCAGGGGCTCCTTTTTTTTTCAGACAGGGTCTCACTATGTAGCTCAGCCTGGCCTTGAACTCATTAGGTAGCCCAGGCTGGCCTCAAACACAGCCTCCCGAGTGCTGAGATTACAGGTGTGCACCACCACACGCATGTATTGGTTTTTTACTTTAATTTTGTCAGTGTTTTTTTCCTTAGTCTCCCAAATTTCATATGCTTCAGGCCCTACTAAACCTGGATGCATTTTATTGTTATACTTAAGAAAAACAGTAGAAGATATTTTATTGTTTGAATTCTAAATATAAAATATAAGACCTGTATATTAAACTAGTCCACAAAATATAAAATGTTACTGTCTTAATTAAAACTCATTTTTATTGCTAAAACTAATACCTGAAAATGTATATTTATATTACATTAGTCACGAATGATTAACGACAGTGAAAAGATCACCAAGTTGGAAATTGTGGGGTAGGGGACTGAATTTCTACACAAAATAACAAAAAAGGGCAAATCTTATAAAAACTGTATTTATTCTTCTCAATTTCATTATGACACTACAAATTTATTTTTAGGGGAAAATAATCCCTACATCAGATGTGGTGGTTAAACATATTCACAATTAACATGCTTATTAAACATATTCATTGAGCAGCCACAGGACACGGATAGCTGTTTTGGAAGGCAAAGTAACATGTCATGGCCTAGATACTCATGAACTAGTAATTACACTAGAAATTACTGGTTTAAATAAAAATACCCTTTAAATTGGAAAAGGAAAGTGAAGCTATCATTTATTGAACTGTATTACCGGTGGTTAATTTAAGGCACTTAAAGCCTTGCCTATTTTAATTATATATCCCTATTTTGTCACATATTACAGATGCTATTATTTTATACATACAATAAATGAGGTTTACTGCAATCTAAATGAAAAAATACTGAAACAAGGTATTAAAATGAAATTATCTCAGTTTTAGCTGAACCACTGAGGGGTAAAAACAAAATAGTCGCCCAGATTGAGGGCAGCAAAATCATACATTCAGGACTTGCTAAGGGGTGAGTAAAGTCATGTGCTGTCAGGAGCCTGCTGCTCAGCTGCAAGTCTATAAAGAGAGGACAGTGAGCCAGCAAAAGAGGACTATGCTACATGGAAAGGTCAGAATCCTCTGCACTCTCTTCCTACCTCGCCATGGAAAGGAGCTTCCTCAAGGTATCAAAATGTGGGGGAGGGGAGTGTGTGGGAGAAATACTATTTGAAAAGGTACATTTCCTAGAGATTGAGAAAAAAAAAAATATTACCTACTTTACACCTGACAGTAAAGGCACTGTATTGTGGCTGGCTCGCTGTCTGGAATTGCAAAGCCAAGAAGCCATGCTGTGATTGAGCTCTGTTTCCGCAAGTGGCAAGACAAAAAGCCACATTTCCTATGTCCACATGTGGACTCTTAGGAGGAATCATAAGAGATGATGCCTAATGAGACCTCCTGAAGGGATAATGTGAACCCTTCCCCACCAAATAGGGGTGCCAGAAGCCCAAGAGGTGCATGGGCAGTTAGAAACTTCAAGACAAAAGACACACGGTCATCATCAGGGCAACATCCCTCAAAGATCCTAGCAGGAATCATTCAAAACCCACAGAAATGCCTCCTTACAGATGGTCAGCAATCACTCATTGATCAGAGGGAGCAGCGCCGATTACAGCAGCCGCACCTGTGAAGTCAGAGTGCAGTCAGACTCCAGCCCAGCGCCTGAGGCTCTCCTCCAAAGGGCCCTGAAGGCAGCCAGTGAGCCAGAGAGGACGTGACAAGGTGTCAGACGCCACGCCCCGTCCTGGTCAAGGGCTGACCTGAGGGGGAAGTTTTAAATGGTACGGCTGGTCAGGACTGTTCAATTTCTGAAATGGGATTGTTCTTGCGATTAAAATGACAACCTCTGAGCTCTAACAAAGACTTCACACAGGACAGGAATCCGCATCTACGGTGGCTTGAAGGGGCTGAGGAGGAGTAAGGGGGCTTCTACTTGTACCCCACCAAGGCCCAATGCTTACTTATGATGCTGATTATAGTATTTTAATATAATAATCACAGATTACAAATATGTTCCTTAACAAGTCTATAGACATATACAACGGATTTACTGAATTCTGAAATTTGGATCCTGCTAGAATTTAGATCCTTTTAGAATTAGATTTCCCTCCCATCACATCCTTCTGCTTTCAGAGTTCCGTGTCCAATTCCCTTTGGAAGGAGAGCTAGGAAGGACAGTCTATGGATACTACATTAGAGAATCTACTAAACACACGCGTGTACTTTCCAGTCACCTTTACCTATATAACTCACACCTCAGGCGCATATCAGCTCATCCCTTCTGTTCTTGAAACTATAAGGAGGCTGAAATGCAGGGTAAAATTTCCAGACTTGAGTGAGCAGCATTCTTAACACACTGTCATTCCAGATACCATCCTCCATCATTCATTGGGAGCGAGTATTTATCTATTACCTTGAATGCTGTCTCAAGTAAGGGCTGTGCCTCTCAGGACACGAATTTGGCATCGGGCTGGCATTGTGACGGGGCCAGCTCCACATGCAGGAGCTTTGTGCACCCTGCCTAGTCTGATGCACATAGTTCACATGGAGGAATATTAAATACCACTTAAACTGACCGCAAGAGGAAGATGTCTGCCTCCGGGTGGCAGACTTTTGAAGCCAGGGAACAGAAACTCGTCTAGGGCTGGAGAGTTAACTTCCATTCCCACAAGAAGTTAACAGACTCCCTGCCCATCTGCTGAGAGTCTGTCCGCTGAGTGACACGGAAAACAATTTCTGATTGGTGTTAATTCACAGATATTTTCAGAATCTAAACAAGGTTCTCTGACAGCTGGAAAGGGAGACCAGGAAAGCCCCAGAAGCTTGCCAGATTTTGTGTGATCATGATTTAAAAAAAGCAATCAATGGCTACTTCTCTCCAGGGAATAAAACGGCACAGGCACTGGACACCTGGACTGTTTGCTCCTTAAAACCCGAGACTCCAGGAATCCCACGAAGTGACCTGGAAATACAGGACTCTGAGAAGTCTCTGAAGATGGCATCCCCAAGAGCACATTGCAGCAGAATCCAATGCACAGCTAAAATCTGCGCCTGCGCAGCCCACCTTGCTCAACTCACCTCCCTCCTACCCAGGAAATCCCTTTTCCCTTCCACACAGACCAATTCCTCATATTTCCTCCCACCTTTATTTTCCTGTATTACTATTTTTAAAATCTCACAGTATAAATGATAGGTTCTAACTGGAAAATATAAATATACATCAGTTAAAAAGACATAAGAAAAACTCCAATACCTAGATACGCTATTGTTCGGTTTTGATGCACATTCTGCCAGTCTTTTCCTGTGCGCACACAGAACATACTCCTTTAAATTTAAAATCAGAATACCCTTCTGTAAAGTATTTAAGTCCCTCTAGGGCAACTCACTGGTACCCAGAGGTTGCTGGCTGCCTGACAAATGAATGAAGAACAACAAAGATTAGAAGCTGACTTAGTGGAGGAAGACACGTGGGGCGATCCCTTCTACTCAAAGCACTCGTGCCGTAGCAGAGCCTACACTCTCAGTGTAATTTCTGTCAAAAAGATCTAATGGGCTCCTCAAAATATTTCATAAATATTTGATTCCCTTGGAATCAGAAGGAAATTAATTATTCTGGTTAAAAGGTTGACTTTTGAAAGAAAAAACATGAAACTACTATATAAATAATGTGCATGCAAAGGTAATTGTAGTCACAGAGATAAAACGCCAGGTATAAAATTTGCAGACTTGTATAAAAAAAAAAATGTAGCAATCTTCCCTCTCAAATAGCTGCACTGTTCACTTCATTCATAATTTATCACTGTGGTTTATTCATCAACATCTACTACCTGTCTTTGGTTAGACAAGAAGATCTATGCAGGCTCAAGACTAGTGATTAAGACACAATTCCTGTTACCTTGCAACCCGGATGGGGCAGGCTCCTTTACTTCAGACTTTCATGAATCTACATAACAGAAAAAATACAATAAAAATAGGAAAAAAAATCATCGAAAATCCAGGAACTTTTCTGTACAAACCATTCAAGTCTTATGAAATGTTTATTTGGCAGACTAAGTGGTTCCCCCTCCCTCTCCCTTTCCCCCATTCGATCTACTTTATTTATTCAAGACTTGGCCCTTCGCCAGGCCTCTCCCTCACTGAAAGCCTGCCAGCACGCGGGGCTGATCTGCGCACACGCAGAGAACTGGTCCCACACTGGGCCTCCCAGGTCCTCTCCACCAGAATTGGGCAGTTAAAAATCCCCATCTCTGAACACCAGCTGCTCACTTTCCTAAGTGACTCGTCAACATCTCCAAGAGGGACTTTTTCCAAACCAGTCCGTTTCTATAAGTTCTCATGTTCCTTACTTTCTTCCACATTCTATAGCAATCTCTGCTCCCGCCATACCAGCCCTTGTTGAATTCCTCAAATGTGTCATCAAAGGGGTTAAAAATATACCATTCCAGCATATTGATAATTTTGAATTTAGGAACTGCAGGTGCAAGACCATTCTGGCCTTGCTTCTGTTTCTTAAAAGCAGGAGATCTGTTAAAGATGCCCTCTTAACACTACAAAGAAAGCAACTTCTTTCAAGGACAGAAAGTTAAGGCCCAGAGAATTCCATGGAAGCCTTGCTAAAATAGCTCTTATCTTTTCAAGACTCCCCAAGTAATCTGGTTGCTTTTTTGCAACCTCCTTTGTCCAATTCAATATGTAAGCAATTGACATTAGCTGCTTTTGGGGGCTTCTCTTATATGAGGGCACACATATTGCAAAAATCCTGCACTAAGTAAATTTGCATGCATTTTTTACTATTGGTTCCTATGTCAATTAAATACCCAAGCCCATTCAAAAAGAAACCCTAAAGACAGAGATACAAAATTCTGCCCTACTCCCCTGCACAATGTATTGGACTGCCACAGAACCTTTGCACATGCCATTCCAATTGCTGGAACATTCATTTCTCTTCTCCATCCCATTCTTCATACCCTAAGACAAGTTTTTCTCTTCAAGAAAGCCATTTTAATATGGTCAAGTCCCCTATTTTTAATTCTCACACATGGCACAATTTCTACTTCTTTATAGTACTTGTCACATTTGTGATTTCTTTTTACTTGTAAGGGTTTTTTTTTTTTTAATGGTCTGTTTCTGCAATTAAAAAAAAAATTTCCAGGACATCAGGATCTGTGTTTTTTTTGTTGTTGTTCACTGTTTTATATCCGGTACATAAGATAGCATATGGTACACAGCCAATGTTCAATAAATAGCAGTTAGATGAATTCAAGAATACAGGAATAGTGTAGGACAAATGTGAATGTGAAGCAAAAAGAATGAAGCCTGCTCTTCATACAACTGGCTTGCTTCCTCCTTCTGGGACTGCCCAGATGTGAGCGTAACATGGTCCATCAATGAGATGCTGCTGTGGGAGGGAGGCAATACCCCCAACCAGGATCATCCGCAGGAAGAGAACCAAAGAATTGCCAGAAAATTCATGCTTATTGCCCAAGATGAGATTATCCATTAGATCGTCAGGAAGCTAAAAATGATTACAAAATTTGAACAATGAGCCCCGAATTAAGAAATCAGTAGAGTGAAAAATAGCCTCATGTCCATACAGATAAAAAGTGTCTTCATAGAGGCAGAGCACAAATAAATCTAAGATGATATCACACTGGTGTTCAGAGGGAAATAGACATAAATGTGTACGTAAGAAAATCTAGTACTATCGTGATTTAAACCTGCAAGATTAAACTTTTATAAAATAGCTATGTAAGAATAGACCCTTAATAGAATGACTATCATAAAAAAAAAAAAAAAGGTTTTCAAAGATATAGTAACTACGACTTGACAGTTGTGGTCAGCTGGAAATCAGGTCACCCAAGGGTTAAATGAAAGAAATCCCTTGCATGTGAGCTGTCTTTAGAAATCCTCCTAAGCCTTGTTAACCCAAATCCCCTTTCAGTACAGAGCAGTCCTGCAGGGGTGCCAAGCCCAGTGTGGACAGAGTTCATGCCACAAAGGCAGGTGAACCGGGTGCCTTTCCGCAGGCTCTGGGAAACCCCGGGCCCTTACTGCCCCTCCCTGAACATTCCTTTCCTCCACTTCTCAACATAAAATCAGAACACTCCAGGAAACCCACAAGACTCCAGAGCTTTGAAGGCTCTTTCTCCTCCTGACCTCAGGGGACTTGGCTAAGATCTTTTCCATTTCCATGATTCTATACTTGTTTGTGAACCTTCAAGGTCTAGGTGGAGAGAAAGTATATTTACTCCAAGGGTACTACTGCCCTAGCTCAATATTTTATGAAACATTTTCTCAAGCACGAAATACAAACAGAATACTGTAAATGTTACAGGAAGCTCACAATGATCTTTCATGAAATGAACACATGTCCATGCTACCAGCACTCCAGTCAGGAAACAGAACAAATTACGGGCACCCGGAGGCCCCATGCGCCCGCCCTCCTCCCTCTCCACGCAGCCTCCACCATGAGCACTCCAGCAAAGGTTTATCTCCCGCGGATGCTTCCTGTAAAGGGGGTGACACACTGTGTACTGTGCCTCGGAGGAGTTTATTCCCAGCACTCGTGGTGCTGCCGCGGAATCCTCAGGTGGAGGGGCCACTGAGAACTGCACAATCTGATGGAAGAATGGACAGAAGGAAAGAACAAATAAGGCGTGTGAAAGACCATTAATGCTAAAGACCTAATTACGGTTCCATGGCCTTAGTATAAAGGATGTAATTTACTTTATAAGCACAGCATAAATAGCAGATGAAATCAAAAGCAGTCTGAGTTTATTAATACATGCCAGAATTTAGTCTCTTAACCTCTTCTCTATTAACACATGTTCTTGTTTTTTTTCATGTATATTTCTCTTTGGCCCATTTTCCACCTCTTCCTGTCCCTCCCTCCATCCTCCTGTTTCTCTTCCTCTCTCTTTTTCTTTCAGAATTCTTCCCTCAATGTCTATCACTGGAATTACTCATGTACTCCTCAGGCTTTGTATTTCTGTTCTGAGTTAAAATCTGTAACAGCTGAGCATGGTGGCACACACCTGTAATCTCAGTATTCAGGAGGCTGAGGCAGGAGGATTGCCATGAGTTCGAGAACAGCCTGGGGTACAAAGTGGGTTCAAAGCTGGCCTGAACTACACAGTGAGACCTTGTCTCAAAAAAAAAAGTACAAAAGAGAGAAATCACATATGTCATATCCTTAGAAACACTGATGGAGAAAAAGTAAATTTTTAAAAAGCTATATAATTAAATTTTAATAAATCTTATTCCGAGACATCATAAAACTTTTAACCAAATCCCTAAATGTAAAATAAAAATTAAAGTGCAATAGTGCAATCAAGGAATCACCAACCCTTCATTACAATATAAAATCTAATTTCTTAGAAACATTCAGTATACAACTTTCTTCACAAGATCAAACTCATAGTAATTTACTAAATTTTTAACATAACCAAATCCAAATCATTTGGAAAGGAATGAAAAGAAAAATGAATGAAGAAATAAAGACAGGAAGAAAGGAAAAGAATGTCTCTTTGTTACAAAGATTAATTCTGAAGATCAGTTAAGGAATTCTTCAAAGTATGTACCTCTAATATATGCCAGAAAGAGCTAGCAATACTGGATGTTTGGTGCCCCTAAAAACTAATACAATTCAATTGAACAAAAAAGTTAAGGAAGATTTATTTAGGAATTAACACATTCCCAAAGGGGCCATAATTCACATGTTTCACTGGCCGGGTGGCTCTGAACCACTAGTGGTACATGCCTGACCGTTCCATCGGATGGCATGGGACATCCCGTGGGGTGGTAGCTGCCAGGTGGGACAGTCAAGCACATACCACTGGTGGTTCAGGCTGGTAGGAATGTGTTAAGAATGGTGATTACACGTAACTACAAATGTCACTAATAAGACTAACAATCTTAACTATCGAGGTTTCATGTCCCATGGAAAAATTCTAGATAACAATCCTATATGAAAATGCTACTACACCTTACAGTGAGTGAGATTTCCTTCTTGGGCATTTGTGTTTCATTCATTGTTTTAATATGAAAATAGAATTTCCAAATACATAAGCCACAGTCTGTGAAGTAAGTCCATCAGAAAGAAGCCTATTCACTTCCGGCTTGACGATTTCCCTTCTACCTGCCCTGATTTCACAAGATACTTAAATTCTTGTCACTGGTGAGGTTATGTGAGAACAGACAATTAGATGTCATGTGAGATGCAAGATATTTTTAGGGAAAACCTGTAAGATTTTATTGGTCGAGCAGTAAAAGAAAGGGGAAGAAGGGACTATCAAGTAGGCTGAAAAACATGTTCTAACCCAGCAGAGATCTCTGAGCAGAGTCTGTCCGTTGGAGCTGGCCACGGTGGGCTAAGATGGCACCTCTGCTTGGTCGTCAAGGGGAAGCGTCACACAAGGGCAAGACCTCTGCATAGCCAGCTCTCTGCAACTAAAACTGACCTCGAGGGGGAGGCTATCCTGACGGCCCTGCCAACTTCCAAACAGTAAGGTCCTCCTCCGAGGGGCTCGGAATGTCGGTCTCCATGCTTGTTATAACATGAGCTTTACCAGAAATAGAGAAGCCAGGTGGGACAAGAGGAGCAAGAGGACATCAATCAGAGCAACTCTAAAGTAAACTCCTCTCAGAGATCATCTCCTCATAGACTGCAGCTTTGATGAGGACACTGAAGCACACGGAGGGACAAAACCACTGAGTCAGAAAGAGCCAGAAGAACAAGTTCTTGGTGTGCCACAGGAAACTCATCCTTGGCCTGAATGCGGGTGACTCCCACTGTGGAGCGATGGCACCAATCTGTGCAGGTTAGATACCAATGGAGACTCTTAGTGATGGGTCTGATTTATGGAACTTGTCTCTCCGGGGCAGCTCTGGGCACTTGGCTGGCATGGGCTAATTAATCTTTCCCGCCTCCTTGTGAGATAGGTAGGTCACAAAGCGCATTACCCTAAATTAAGAGTCAGAAAGAATGGAGTGCAAAAATCTCCAGTTTTCCTGTAATCATCATGTTCAAGGAGTACTAGAAGATCCAGGTATCTCTCGGCTCCGTACTGATTGTACTTACTGAAGCAAACTTTCAGATTTACTGCTAGCTATATTTAAGTTTAACTGCTATTTCTTTCCCTCCCTTCCTCATATTATGTATATTTCAGTACAAATAATGAAAGCAACATCTACTATACGCTTTCCATCTTCAATACAAAGAGTGATGTGAGACCATGAGACTAACTACAGAAAACAGTTTGTTACTTGCACTTCAAATTTTCTCCTGAGTTTATTCCTTCCTACAGAAATAAGTGATCCTAAGTGGGTGGGGCCAACAATGGTGAGGAAGAACCTGGTGAATTCACCATTTAACAAAACCTTCTAAGAGATTTAAATAGTAAGTGAAATAGAAATAAATCTTTCATGTAGGTGACTTCCGGTTTAAATATTCCAGATGACATGTCCAATTTTTAAAAACAGCCCTTTCCAGTTCCATTTCAATTGGTTTTGTAATTCCGGTATATCTGTTTTCCTAGCTCTAAAGATACTGGTATTCAGAACTGAAACTCTACGTAGTGATATGCCAAAAATACGTTTGGTACAAACCCGAGTTTGAATCCCACTCAGCGCCTTTCTTTCTGAGACAATTTCTGAGCTTCCGTTTCCTTATTTCCAGGATGGAAGATGATAATGCTTTACAGGGTGTTATGGTTTGGACACAGTATGAACTCTAGCAGTTCGTCTGCCAGACAGTCGCTAATATAACAGTATTAAGAAGTGGTGGAATCTTGAAGGGGGAGGTTGAGTGGGAGGTCACCAAGGATATCATCCAAGGAAGACACTTAACACCCATCACGTGGGAATGAGTTAGCTCTCGAGGACCTGACCAGTGACCACAGTGTGGGCCGTTAAAAAGTGAGTGCGGCCTTCCTGGCTGGTCCTCACGCTTTCTCTTGTCTGGTAACCTCTCTCCTGTATGTGCTCCTACCATGCAATGCTATCTGCCATGATGTATTCACCAGAAGCTGATGGCAGCACAATACCCTTACACTGCCAGAAACAAGAGTTAAATGAACCCCTTTTCTTTATAAAGTAAACATGCTCTGGTATTTTGTGACAGCAACAGAAAACTAAGACAGAGTAACTGCAATAATTAGATTACACACATGAAACTCTCCATTACAGAAACCAAGCTGTTTTAGTTGCTTTGATATGGGAAAAAGAGCAATATTTTGCTGTAATATATTTCCTTAATAAAAGAATTTCTTTAAAGCATTTAAATTGTCTTAAAAGCAAAGTTAGATATCTGAGAAAATTATACATTCAGATTTTTATAAATTGAACTAAAAATAGTTCTATTATTTTTTCTGAGTTGTAGAATGTTAGCATTTGCCATTTTTATATACTCCCGAAATTTACAAGTTTTTAAATTCAAATCCCTAATTTATGTCAATGCCATTCATACTTTTACTCCAACACACAAAAAATTAGCAATTATAAACAGGATTCACTTGTCTTCTTGCCTCCTTTTTTCTCCTGTACTGAAATTCAAGGGCTAACATCCTCACATAATAATCTCTCTCTCCCTCTCCCTCCCCACCCCCCTGCTGAACTCATGCAGCAATCTTTAATTTGGCAGTTATCTTATTGACAATTAGGAATTGTATCAACTTAGCATTTTATTCAGTAAACACAAGAAAAGTTTTCTGTGATATTATTACTCTAAATGTTAATTCAAGCACTTTTCATTTTAAGTCAAATGAGTCATCAGAGCTTCGCTGGATCAAAGACGGGCTAGAGGACACCGAGCTCTGTGCCTGTAATAAACCTGACAGGATTCTGTTTTACTTTGAAAAATAAAAGGCTCTTAGTTTCACCATGCTCAATCATGGGCCAGCTCCCCTAAAGACACTTGAGTCGGATGATCTATACTCCAGAAGACAGAATAAAAGAGGGTAAAAGGGAATTAGTCAATGCTCATCCAACATCTGGAAACTGATTTTCTAAATTACAGTGAACAGAAATCTGAGGAGCAAATATTCGAAGCACAATGAGCCTGTGTTATTTTACCCAATTCGTGACATTTAGCTGGTGATCTCGAAGCCAAGTAATGGGCTGTGTGCACTAATTCTTTCCCACCCACCTCTTATCACATGAAGACAGAGAGAAACTGCTTCAAGTGGGTGTAATGGCTCAGTTGAAGCATTTCAAAATCCTCTACCACCTGCACAGGAAACTCTGACTAAAAACAAGACAGGGTGCCACAGAGCAGGACCAAGGACACAGGGACATGGCAGAGGGTTGACTCTAGTTGCTAGACAGTCTGGTGAAATTGGCGGAAGGGACAGGGTGCGCCCGGTGACAGGCACGGGGCACTTCTTCTGGCCACAGGGGTCTGCAGCCAGATGTGGGGTGCCTCAACCTCCTTGCAATGTACAACACAAAAGTGACTCAGTGTTGAACTCAAATACTGACACTACTTCTCATGTAGCGTCTGTGACGCAGGCACTGTGGCAAGAGTGCTGAGGAGACGATGGTACGGAAAAGATCTGTGCATTCAAGAAGCCTGTGGGTTGAGGAGAAGGGAACAGCACAGCTCAGTGCCAACGCTGCACAACGGAAGAAGCCCGGAACAGAGCCACATTGTAAGCACTGTGGGAACACAACTGAGAAAAATGTACCATTTCACTACAGGGCATAAGAGGGGTGAACTTTGACCTGGGCTTTGGAAATAGGGTTTTTCCAGTTAGACAACGAAGTAGATTTGAGACAAAAGGGATAGCACAGTCCCCAGAGAGAGTCTATTAAAAATATTTGAAGAGTCTGGAGAACAGCAAACAATCTGAAGTACTTGCCTGTAGACAAGTATCAACCAAAGCAAACCAAAAAGAACTGAGAAGTAATCCTGTGCTACACAGTTAGGACATTCTGTTGAAGGAAATGTAGGTTTTAATCAGAAGGTGAGGTGACTAGATTGTTTGCAAGGCAGTAACACCTAATGGTTAAGCATTCAGAGTCTAGAGTTAGGTTGCCGGGGTTCGAATACCACCTCCAACACTTAGGATGCTTGTAACTTGGGGCAGGCTCCTGGGCTTTGCTACACCTTAGTTTCTTCTTCTGTAAAATGAGAAATACCGATAGCATCTACTCAGTGAGGTAGTTGGAAGACTTGCATATAAAAGCAATCAGACCAGTGCTTGGCATCTAGCAAGCAACACAAACATGCTAGCTACCATGTTATTTTAGAAAAACAGTTGGTGGTGGAATGTAGAACCAGAGAAGGCGAGACTACAGGCAAGGGTTTCAATTAGGAGACTAATGAAAACTACCTGTAAAAATTAAATGAATCTAAGTGCATTTTCCTCATACAGATATCCATACTGAAATAATGTTATAATTAACACACGACCTAAAATAGACATACAAAGTTATTTATACATTCGAGTCACGTGTGTCTGTGTATGTCTCCAAATCTCTTAGGCAACCAAAATACACATAGTTAAAAGTTATAAACACAAATGGACAACCTAATAGGTGCTGCACAAGAAATTACAATTTGAAGTTTACTAAGTTGTCAGGAAAATGACTGAAGAGAATGAATGCTTCTTTCTTCCCTGGATACCAGGGACTCTGCAGAGCGAGGGTGAGGAAGACGGTGTGGCTGCTCCTGAGCTTCAGTCATGGTGCTGAGGCAGCCGTCGGCAGGGAGACGGGAAGTGCGCCACTCCCCATCTCACCTCTCTGCCCAGAAAGTCTCAATTACTGGAAAAGCTTCAGGAATCTTTACCAAAAAGTCCATTTAAAATCCTGAAATTCTATTTCTCAGAAAAATAACATTAGTCTTCCGTCTAGAAATAATATCCAGAGCTCAAAGTGCTATACTGCCATAACTTCTAAAAATAAACTGAGCAAATCAAAGTCTTGAGGTCAGTTTTGAATAATGCGAAGCTGCGGCCATTAGAGGAGCAGGGCCTGCTCCGGGGGTGGTGGGGTCCCCACGGACAGCCTGCTCTTCCCAGGGCTGATGCAGCTGACCACGGAGGCTCCCAGGACAGACATGTCTCAACCAAGTCCCTCACTCTGTTGACTCTCTTAGGGAGACAGAGACACAGACAGAGACAGAGAGAGAGAGAACCACCACAGTTTTCCCAGACCCACAGCCTTTCCAAACCACAGCTCAACTTTTCTTCTAGTATCTTCCAAAGGGCCTTCTGAAGCCACTAGCACATGCAAGAATCCCTGACATCATCCTACACCATTTGAAAAGACATTTAACTTACGACTCCGACTGTAAATAGCCAACTCATGAACCTATGAAGGACTGAAAGTTAAGTCTACAAATTATAAAAAGAAAAACTAGATAAAACGAAATCAGATACTACTCCAAAGAGTATGGAATAGGGATATTTTAACTTTATATTAATACAAAAATTGTCCATTACTAGAATAAGTAATAGGTATCTCTGGAGATGTATCACAATAAACATTTAACTAGCATTTCCTCATTCTCTTCTGTGAAAATGATAAGTAAAAACATAAATAAGTGAAAAACAAATGCTAAGTCACTAAGATGCACTTAATTCTAAACATTTTTGGTACTAAAATGAAGAGTAAGTTGAATCTTAAAATGGGAAGAATTTATCAAAATATTTCCATTTTCAAATAACAAAGTCCAAATGACAAGGATTTATATGCAGAAAGAGTACATCCTAATACACCTTACAGTATTTGTCTGTGTCTTTTCTCGAGTCTCTTAAGAATATCCAGATGGGTTATGGTACTAAAGAAAACGTTTTATGTTCTCTTTTGTTAACAATAAAATTGACAAAATTTTACTCTATCTTTCTCATAATAATCCTAACATTTCTTGAGAATCTCTGATCTTAAAAGATCATTTTCATCACATTGCTGCATTTCCCTGTAACTGTAAGGAGACACAAGCTTTCTCCTAGAATCACGTTCTTGCCTGAATCTGCAAACCTGTGGAGCCACATCGACCATCGAAATTCCTACTCTGCTGTGGATACACACACACACACACACACACACACACACACACACACACACACACATATGCACACACATTGTGTGTGTGCTGGGGATCGAACTCAGGGCCTTGTGCCTGCAAGGCAAGCACTCTAACCACTGAGCTAAATCCCCAGCCCCATGTGGATATATTTTTAATAGGATTGTTGGGGGAAAAAAGAAAAAAACGTTCAGCCTGATCTCTCAATAAAATCTTTATTATTAGGCAAGTTTTTGCTATATTGTCTACACGCGCCCCTGGATCTCCTGGGCTCAAAAGATCACCCAGCCTCAGCCTCCAAAGTAGGCAGAAATACAGTCTTGTGCCACATGACTATATATTCTTATCCATACTGGTGAGATTTGATTCCACCAAGCTTTCACATGTTTTAATGTATATTACTAAGCTCCTTTCTTATTTTCAATGTGGGTATGTGTGCACACAAAAACCAAAATGCTCAAATGATTATCGCTTATGAGTGCTTTAAAATGTAACAGAAATGGAAGAAACAACTCAATAGCTTCAAAGCATGAAACTCCAAGATTAATGGATAGAAGTTTGTCAGGAAGCAAAAATACATTATGACATATATAATGAAATGTTCCCAAAATTCACCTGAGAACTAGCCAGGAGCAGCAACACTCTCTTCCAGTTTAAACCAACTGTGACCTTTCCGAATCAGAGCTCAGGAAATGATGAAGAATCCTTCCTTTCTCCCTCCTTGTCTTACTTGAGAGAAACAATGTCATCGGTTCTCATGTGAGATTTTCAGCCATGTGTTAAATAAAGTGGAGGAAAATATATTTTTGAGCATACGGTAACCATTTTCTGTGTTCCAAAATACCCTGTTACGAATCATTACTAGGTTATAATCAACAGTAGGGAAACCCCTAGCCATGCAACAGCCACACAAAATGGCTGACAGGAGATTTTCTAACTAACTAAAAACATCAACTGGCCTCACATGTTGTTTTCTGTGGGCTGTGGTCACAGACCATCTTAAGGGCAAGCCACGCCATCAATAAAATCCAATTCAAATGGTTTAACCAACTAGGATGAAAAATTGATAGCCTAAAAATCTGTCAATCCCTTTTTCAGGAGTGCGAGTGACTAAAATGGACCGATGGAGGTTGCCTTCCAACTCAGAATTAACGCAGAGTCAGGCAAGGGGTAATAATCAACAGTCTGCTAAAGCAAATGGTGAGTTTGTATTGTGGCTAAACAAGGAAACCTTTCACTCTCTAAAGCTTTTTATCTGAAACACTTTATTAGAAACTCAAGAATTCCTTTGACGTCCACCTGCCAGCTGAAAATGGGTACCTTCTGATAGTTCTCGTCAGTAACACCACAGCAGCCAAATGTGAATGGGATATTTACGTTCTCTTTGCCCTTAAGATGAAATATTAAATCACCAGGCTCTCTGCCTCTCATATTTCTTCTTGGTTCAATTATTGCAGAGCATCTCACATAAAAAATATATAATTTTTAAATGATCCTCTGTTACAAGACAATATACGAATGAACACTTCCACAGTCTATGACAGGATAATGTTGAAAACAAATAGTAAAAAAAAAAATTCAAATAGAACCAACACCAGGTGGATCAGACTTAACAAAGGAAAAAATGCTCAATTCTCTTCATTACTGATGACTGAGTGCTTACAGATGTTAAATCAAAACAAGCTTTCCAGAAGATTCTGGGCTCCAAGATAATCTATCAAAACTATGTTGATTGCAAAGCAGTCCGAAACTTGCCACCCAAAAGCAGCATGAGGCAAAATAAATGACTTTCTCTATTATATTACCTGTGTCCTTCACAAGGACATCTATACAGTATTTTCTTGGAATTTTGTCTGCTAAATAAGTTCACTCAAAAGAGCTTAGAAGCCCCAAGGGGAGAAGGAGAATTCTCTTTTCTAACTATGCCCATCATTAACAAAGTCAGAATAAAATAGCTTTCCACCACTTTCCAGTTAAATGACATGCTTTCAGTTCTACGTATTTCACTTTGGAAATGGCACAGTAACCTTCATCTATTGGCTCAATTATCCTCGCAAGCACGTTTCTAAAATTTGGATCGGCAGTCTGACCTCTGTTCTCACTCTAAACATCCTCAGCAGCAGAGGTCCATCTGCACAGGGCTGTCCTACAAGGCTCTACAGAACAGAACTCATGCTCTTCCAGTTCCCGATGGCCAAACTTTCCCCTTCCTTTTAGTTCCTTGCTCCCTCCCTTCCAAAATTCAGTCAGCGAATCCTGACCCTGCAGTGTCTCCCAAATCCACCTCAGCCTTGCCTGGCGACTTCCACTGCCCTCCCGAGTAGCATTGCTTCATGTTTTCATGGACTGCTAATCCTGTCTCAGTGTCTCTCAAAATTGCCCTCCCCAAAAAAGACCACGGAAGAAAAAAAAAAAGAGCAAACACAGGTTAACAAAGAAGAGACAAGAAACAAAAATACATAAGGATAAACACATTTGAAAAAATGGTTAAAAGGATAAATTAGAACAAAAGAGGGATGGAGGGGAGAAGAAGGAAGGCTAAAAATATGTAAATTATTTTTCAATTTATCTCCTACTCTGCTTTCTCTGTCCTCCCTCAGCCTTGCCCCGAGCAAGAACCAAGCTGTTCGATGCCGAATACCATCCATTCCATGCACACATATGCACGTACACGTTAGTGAGAAAACTCTACGCACATATAATTATGTATATGTGAATAATTGGATCTGGTGCCATCTCAGTTATTTACTAAGTATTTGAGGCTGTAAATGTAAACCAGCTGAACCCTCAGTAGGGGTAGTGGTACCACGCTTCAGACCCATACGCTTGTTCCCCAGCTGCCGGGACTGCTGGAGGCAGCTGGCTCTAAACTGAGTCCTCTCTCCGGGAATGGCTCTCTGCCAAAGAGCTGCCTCGGCTACAGGGAGCAGTCTTGGCGAAGGTCATGCCTGCATTTAACAGCAGTCTCTGCATGGCCGTAAAGGGCTGACCTTCTCCAAAAAAGAGACAATTCCATCCCACCCTAAAGCCTGCCGTAAACCAGACGGGGCCTTTCTGGGGATGTATTACAGTTCCAACTCCTTGCTCTGTCCAGTTCTCCATCTTCCCTCCCTCACAGCTGCTGACCCAGAGAGAACTCCCCAATAACTTTGTTACGGTTTAGATCAAAAATGTCCCCTCGAAGTCTCACAGCTTCAGAGGCATTACTTTTGGAAGATGATTGAATAACAGGGTGCTTGCTGCTACACACATCAATGGGTGAATCCAATGATGAGGGAATAGCTGACTGGACTTTTAGGAGGCAGGGCCTGCTTGGAGGAGGTGGGTCACTAGGCTCATGACCTAGAATGGTCTAGTCTTGTCTCTGGTTCCTTCCTCTCATCGTTTCCTGGGTACCAAGGGTCAAGCAGCTGTCCTCTACCAGACCCTTTTGCCATGCTCTTTTTGCCTTGCAGGCAACTAACTGGACTGAACCCTCTGAAACCATGAGCCAAATAAGTCTCTCCTCCTTTAATACATGAGTATCAGGGATTTTGTCCCAGCAATGGAAAGCTGACCAATACACTTTCCTTCACAACAATCTCCACTTCTAAGACTGTTCATGGGGAGCCCAAACTAGAAGATTTGAGGTCAATGTAAGTTTCCCCCTAGGCTAGCCTCTCCTCACCTTTCAAATCTCATCCTCTTCCACTTTCCCTTTTGCTCCTTAATCTCCATTTGCTCTAGGGCCCCTCCTCCATCCTGCCTTTGTTATTCTTTCTCCAGGCCTCTGTACTTCCTACTTTTCCTGGCTTACATTTCCTTCCCTTGGTTTCTCCCATTGTAGCTCCTGCTCATTGCTCAGGCCTTCACAGGTTACCAACACATCATCTTTTACTACTCTTTCTCAAGTAGCCTCATGGATATCCTATTCATCTGGAACATCACCTTCTTTCCTTCAAAGCACTTATCACAGTTGAAGTATCACAACAATTTAACTGTTTGTGTAGCAGAAGTCTGTTCCCACCCCTTACCATTCTTCCATTCCCACTGAGGATTAATTTCTGGAAGGCAAGGAACATGGGGTCTTGTTCACCACTGTTTCTCCTAAGTCTGGAAAAATGCCAGGCACACAATGGGTGCCCAATAAATATTTTTCCAGCGAGTGATAAAGCTACTACATAGGCATCCATATTCAGATCTAATACCATCAACACCATGGTGGAGGAAGAAGTGACATGGGAGAATATGTAAAAATCATGAAATGAAGCCAGACCCAAAATGATGACATGAATCAAAGGTAGGCAAAAAACACAATCTTGCAAACTTAAAATGTGGTGACCAAGGAAAGCAACAGAAGATGCCTCTTGTATAACTTGAATAATCAGAAGATATATGATTTATAGATTCACTGCAATGCAACCTTAACCCCATCGTCGAATCACTATTGGGGAAGGTGTTCATAAAATCGTGATAGGAGAATAAAAAAAACACAAGGTCTACAACTCCTACACCATGGCCAATAATATATCTCATGTGAATTCTTATAGCCTATAGCAAGAAATATATGGGAAAAGATTTCAGGATGTTTAGATGGTGATTTGTGAAATAAAGGAAAATTAATTCTTTTTTTTTTTTTTTTTAGGAAAATCAATTCTTAACTGTAGAAGCAAAGATCCCTTTCAGCAGACTTGGTCTCTCATCTTCTACCCCCAAGTAATTATTACCTTAGAGAAACTAAGGTGGCAGTACTATTAAAATGCTATTATTACTTAGTAACTGGAGTTGTATTTTTCAAATTTCTATTCAATTTCTATTTTACTGGGCATTTCTCAATAAAGACAATTACCTTTATCTTTTTGCCATGCGTGATAATGATAAGACTTTTTGCTCACTTAAAAATAGTTAATGCTCCCTTACTAATGTTGAACAATTCCCAGGTGGTTTCTAGGCACTCACTAGTCCTAGTCCTAAATTTGAATTACTGTATTTAACATACATTCATAAATGTCATTATCATATACAAGCTACTGTGAAACTAAAATTCGAGAGTTGTTGTTAGTCCATATATAAATATTAATTTCCTCATAGTCTTGGATACATACTGCTGGTAGATGACATAGGAAATATGAAAGGATGGTTTGTGAATACCCTAAAACACAAAACCCTTAAACATAAACTGAAATTAATTTATTGCACTAAAGAAATGATTTCATGCAGAGACTAATAAAGCTTCAGAACTGTCTTGAGATTTACATTACAGAATATTCCCTAATAGAGCTCTCTATTACTACAACCACCCAAATGTAGTAAAGCAATTAACCATTATCACTGTCACCAAAAGAACAAAAGATACTAAAGAATGTAATTAAAATTAAAAAGACAGGGCTATTTCATCTCAACATTTTAATCAGAAAACTGGAAGATTAAAAATCCTGCCTACCATGCGTACATTCTAAGATTTAAATACCACACCTGTTTGACCAACAGATAGAATATTAAAGTATATAATTTGTATGATTAAAATTAACTGCACCTCTCAGACTGAAAAACTGGGTAGAAAGATGTCCACAGCCCAGTTAAGGGAATAAAAGCAATGTCAGCAACCTCAGCAGATTTTCCTGATCAATACTCATTCTATGTCTACATTTACATTTTAAAAGATGAATAAATGTTGCTGAATGGCTGGGGAAATCCCAGTCCTATCTGCCACACTGCTTAAATGGGGGTAAAAGAAACTGGCCCAATTATGCAATGAGTCTTCTGAGAAGCATGGCCAATGAATGCTATTCTGTGTTGTGTTTTAACGAAACTTTCTTCATACTCCTGATAAAAGGACAAAGAAAAATAGCAATACATGGGATGAACAAAGTCAACCATGAAACAAATACCTAAGCAAGAAGTAAAATATTGCTGAGGAAATCACGGAGTAATTTTAAGAGAGCTTGCTATAAGTTTCAACCTTCAATTTCTTGTTCTCTAAGAAAAGAGTAGCTCTTGGGATTCCTTCATGGCTTCCTGTTGCCCCGTCTCTGCATGACAATTCTGTTGGTCATATTTCTTCTTCATACACAGAACACCAAGTCAGTCCTAACTGAGGATGAAAACTGGCATCCTTAGATCTCCTAATAAAATGTATTTAAGTAACACCAATTTGATAAGATCATTTACTAAACAAAAACAGTCTACAAAGTCTATGGATACTTCAAGTAATATTAAATGTGGATGATCTACATTTACATAGTGCTAATTCCTGTTCCGCTAAATATTCACATAAAACATATATGCACAAATATTAGGGACTATACATAGATATACCTATATAGTTCCTGAATATGAGTGTATAAAAGTTTACATTATTCTTTGGAATATTTTCTTTATTGGCTGCCATTTAAAGCTTGTTCTTAAGTTCCATTAATATCAATCCTACAACGGTTTTCGACAAGTCACGGGGTTCAAGAAAATTTCACTTTTACTTCTTCATTCAGGCTGAAGCCACAGGAAGTCATTTATGCGCCCTTCAACCTACAGGCAATATGAAACACAACTAAAACCTGCCTGCAGTGGCCAAGTGCAAGCGGCCCTCAGCTCACCTTTCAGAAGGTGAGCGATCTACACAGCAGAATACTGGGCAAGGGAGTGTTCTCAGGAGGGTCAGGATAAGAAATCCAACCCCAAGTAGTCTTCGGCAACAGTCCTGCCCAGGGTGGTTTCATTATGTTGTCAGAAGCAACATTTGTAAAGTTTCTAGGCTCTAAAGCGCCCATTAAAAATTCCTAGGAGACTAGCCTGAAAGTCAAGAAAGCCAAAGAGGGCCTTAGCTACCTCTCTTCCAAAACACTAGAGTTTTGGTGTAAACTATCCAGAGATAATCCAATAAAATACTGCTGTTACTGGTAGCTTCCGCAGACTCCTCGCTAAAGGATCAGGTGCTCAGTTGCTAAGATTCAAATACTCTGGTTCTAAGTCTCTCAGAGAAAATGGAAACATGAAGTAAAGGCAGTGGTGGAGGGGAAAGAACTAGTGCCCCGTTTCTCTCACGTTTCCCTTGTGTCTAATTGTTACTCATATTCCCTGCATTCCAACCCAGATGGAAATGTTTGTTTTCTGAAAGGCTACTGGGGTTTTACTGGAATTTTTTGCTCAGGACATAATAATTTAAAAGCATGTACTGTGAACTCTGAGTCCAATATGGCCATTATTTTTTTTTAAATCTTATTATTATTAAAAATGTTTTCATTTGTCTATACTGAAGTTACTTGGGGATTTTCCAGAGGAAATACTTTAGACTTTGCTAGGCTACCTAAATAACATTTCCTAATTTTACTATATGCTGAGATGAACCTAAATAGGAAAACATATTCTCCTACAAAACTATTCTATTAAGGACTCAAGGCCAAGTGAAAATGAGTTTTAATAAGTCCATTCTCCCTCACTTATTCGTGCTATAGTTGCATTACCAACCAAGAGCTGAACCTCTTCCTCTCTGTATATAAACTTCTCACATTTCATAGTCTTTAAAAACTTTACATGAAAATGAAGGATTCCCTCATGATCCACTAACTAGCTTGTCTGGGGTGGACAGATTACTCTGAGTATGTAAAAATCGGCCAATTTGCCCAGAGAGTGGAAATACCCATGTTATCATCTGACCTAAAACTTGAAGAGTTTCCTGGCCCCTAGACCAACAGAGTATGGGGCTGCAATAAAAGACTTCAGGAAAAGGAGGATCTAATTTCTTACCCACTGCTGATTTATTAACGAAGCATTAATATAAACTTTTATTAATGCTTTCAGCTCTTGCAAAGGAGCTGACCTCTAAGGTCACTGATAGGCTCACTGTGAGAGATAAGAGTCAAGACAAAATCCTTCCTACTAAGCACTAAAAATGTTTTATGTATTTCTGAATATATGGACATTTTATGAGTGGAGAGGTCAACATGTAGGCTTACAAGAGACTCAAACTTTGGGAATGTGGGACACATGCTCTCTAATGTTACGGTGACGGGGAAGCAGGTTTGACTCCCTTCCCCCCTGAAGGTGTCACGGAGATCTGCAGGGGCAGGGGACGGAGGCCGGGTACCTTCTGCCTGTATGTGCCATCTCCCTGGTGCTCTGCTGCATACACATACAACCAGGACATTGTCAGTAATACCAAAAGGTGACTTTTAGTAAGTTTGTCATCATTCGCTACACTAAGCCACACTCAACCCAGCTCAACCTGTGCTGTGCTGGTCGCCCCACTGGGGAAGGTTGAGCAGATGCCCCACATCACAGGCTCAGGGATCTATGCACTGTTACAACTGATGCTCATGAAGGGGCGGGAGGCGCTTAACTGGCATAGAGCTGATGCAAAAGAGACACCGCCCAAAAAGGGACTGAAAATAAGCTTCGGCCTTTCTATTTAGACCATGATCTGAAAGCAACCCCACATTGAAAGACTCCTGCATTACACTAACATACATGTTTACTCTGATTTTGTCTCAAAGTAAGAAAAAATGTATAAAGTGCCTCCTCCACACTCCCAAGCCAAATGATAACTATCAAGACAACTTGCCCTTCCGGGTGAGAAAATAAAACAAAATGAAATAGGAAAGAAACTAAGGTGGAAAATGGTGTGAGAAGTTCAAGAGACTTTCCAAACCATCTACCCAATCTCAACATTTCAGACACAGTGTGTATACTGACAAACCCAAACATCTCTCCCCACCCGGACCTCACCCCTGAACTGCAGTGTTCAGGACCTTTGTACCTCCTGACCCCTCTGCCTAGAAAGTTCGTCCCCAGATGCTGGCAAGGCTGTTCCACTACCTCCTCAAGACTCTTCTCAGTGGACCACACCACTGAGGTCTTCCCCTAACCCTCACATTTAAAATCGCAGCTCACACCCTAGACAGACAGACAGACACACACACACACACATACACACACACACACATGCATATGCGCAGGCATGTGTATATTCACTCCTTAACACTCTTCTCTGGCTTCAGTCTACTCCACAGCCCTCTTACCACCTCACATACTTATATTTCACCTGTGACTAAAACGTAATCTCCACGAAGACAGGCACAGACTTCTGTTTTGATCCTTGTTATGTCACCAGCACTTACAATAGCACCTAACACACAGTAAACACTCAACAATTGTTTAATAAGTTAGTGGACCCATTGAGAAGGAAGAGAGAGGAACTGCCATGTTAAGAGCTGGGGAGGGAGAGAGTGGGAGAGAGCCCACCTGGCATGCAGAAAGCTCTGGGTTTGAGTCCTGCTAGGATGGCAAAAAATAAGTCAATAAGTAAATGAATAAATAAACAAATTAAGAAGTCTCTCCAGGACCACTCATAAGGAATTTCAGTCTCCCCTGGCCTTTCAATGGGTGTTGTTTGCCTATTTACCAATCTGCTCACAAGGGCTATCATGTGTGTGGTCTGGGGGGCCATAAAGGAAACATAATATCATCTATGTTGCTTGTGTGTCAAGCAACCCAGTACATCTGAGTGCTTATAAAATGCCAGGTACTGTTCTAAGTACTCCTATAGGTTATTTAGTCCTCACAATTCTAAGACTCAGGTTACTATTAGAGTCCAAGAGAAGGAAACTGAGACACAGAGACTTTAATTAGGATTTGAACTCACGTCATCCGCCCACAGGCCATGTTTAACTCCTACTGGAAAGATGGTTCCACTATAGGATACAGAGTAGATAATGCATAAGTATGCTTTGAGGTAATCTAGAAAGCAGTAGAAGAAGAAATATCATTCATATATACAGAAATACAGTACGCCTTAGTGTCAAAGTTGTCTTGCTAAAGGACCTAGCAAGGTCTTGTTACACCTGAGCCAGGAAGGCAGTGATGCCGGCCAAGGTGGAAAACTGTACACCGTAAGTGCACTGCCCCTGGCCTCAGGCTGTTGGAAAACTGAAGAAGGAAAAGCAAAATTTACATTTTGTGCAAGATCATGGAGACAAGGAAAGAGCATATTCATTCGCTTATTTCTTCAGCAGCCAACCTAAACCTCCTCTGTTATAGACACTACTATAAGCATAGAGGCACTAAAACGCAATGGACGACCCTGCTGCTCAAGGAGTCTGCCTCCTGAGAGTGGTTATGGAGAGGGATTAAGAAGCCCAGCACTCTGGGAAGCTCGGGAAGGAGAATTACAAGCTCAAGCCCAGTCTTGGCAACCTGGTAAAATTAAACATAAAAAAGGGCTGGGGATGTAGTTTGGTAAGAAGGACTAGGTTCAATCCCCAGTACCACAAGAAGGAGAAAGAGGATGAAGAGAAGTACGAGGAGGAGGAAGCAGTAGTAACAGCTGGTGTGAAATGATCGCATGATGCAGAAGGAGTTGGAGAATGACAGGGGAACTAATAAAAAGGAAAGACATTATGAAGGATTTAAGTGCCAGGAGTTTGAATTCAGCTGTACTAAGAAATGAACTGCATGTTTCTGAGGCATCCAATAAATATTTGCAGAGTAAAGAAACCACTATTCTAAAATATATTCAAGGTCCTGGCTTAAAATTTGTATTTCTTCTTTTTGCACTCAGATAACAATTGCAACGGGAGAAATTATCTGCTAGCATCATTCAATCCACCAATAATCTTGGAAAATATGAGAAGGATTCTTTCTTACTATACTAAGCCAGTTCTTATGAAAAATGACTTATATAATACCTCTCTGTTTTAAAGTACCTACAAAAAGTCCAAAGTGGCTAATATTTTTCTTTCTGGAAATGACTCGCTCAAACAAAGTCTTTGGAATTTACATAAGCCCATTTTTTCCCCCTTGAATTAAACTCCTAAGAACCAATGCAGAAGTCATGGAGTTTAGAAGAACCCACTGTCCTCATCTTTCCTGTTCACAAAAAGAGCCAGCCACAGTTTTTACAGTCTTCTTGGTCGCCTGGAAGAGGTCATTTATAAACAGCAATATTTATCAACATCTACACTCAACATCGTTATTTGGACTCTTTCCTCATATATTGATTTGCTCATATGACCAAAGATCTCTACATGCCTCAGATTGACCAATCATAAAATGGGATTCTCAGTAGATATGCCTTGCTGGGTTTCTGTGATAATTTTAATGACCAATGCATATTATACAAACAGTGCCTAGCCCACTGTATATGCTCTAAAAATGTTAGCTATTATCATTATTATCCTACACATTTTTATTTTACTCTTCATGTTTTGTATTTTAATTGAACCTATCTTATAAGTGTATTCACAGCTGGAGCAAATCAAACACTATCAAAAAGGTAAACACGAAAATCTATTCTCTATCCCCTAATTCCAATCTTATATTTTGCAACAGATAACAGAGCTATACAGCTAGATAGCTTTTTTTTTATTTATACCATTTGCATCATATAATAGATGCTGTTCTCCAATTTGCTTTTCCATTATCTAAAATATCTTGCCTGCCTTTCCCGGGGGATATGCCCCACCTTTTGCACATGGCAGTCACCAATCTGGGACGCCCTACTGCCCTGATTTGTTTAATCAGTTCCCAGTAGACAGTTGTAGATGGTGTTTACCACCCAGTGTTTACCACTACTAAGCCACATTGGGACAAATATTACGGGAAGACGTTTCCATACAATAGATCATGTTTGTATACGTATTATCCATACTTTAGGGATTATATCTGGGTCATAAATTCTAGATGTGTACCTGCTGGATCCACGGCTGTATTTATATTTCAGTGATATAAGTACTATCAAATTGCCCATAATTATTAACACACCTCAGTGGCGTATTTTTAAAGCCTTAAACACTGCATTCATTCCTCTATTAAGGAAAGAAATATGTGGGTTGACCAGCTATGCACAAATACGATGTGACCGCTAATCTTATCTACTAGTAAAGGCAGCTATAGAGGATTAATGGGCAGCGTAAAGAGACCAGAGGTAGAAAGGAGGTTTGCTGACAAGCAGTCGGGGGGGTATATCTCTCACATGCTATGAATTAAAAACTATGTAAGATACCACTTTCATTCTATTTATCCAACATCCTTTTATTTTTTTATTAGTTATAATGTCCCATGCACTTGAACTATGAAGACTTTATCTTTCTAGAAAATCTATTAGCAGAAAAACACGGACATATTTAAGGACTGTAGATTCTTTTTCCTCCGATGTCACGGGTACTCAAGCATGCAGTCCTAAGGTTTATCAAGATGTCCTCTCACCCAACTTTAGTCTAGAAGCTCTGCAAGACAGCTCACACTACCACAGCCTCCTGCCATTCTGTCTCATTTTCCAGTATCCTCTACACCTAATCAGAGATTTATATGATCCATAATTACCCTGTTCCCATCCCCAACAAAGTAAGAAGAGTCATGGGAAATAAAAAGCATCCACAAGTTGGACATGGTAGCATCTGCCTGTAATCCCAAATGTCCAGGAGGATGAAGAAGGAAAATCTCAAGTTTGAGTCCAATTTGGGCAATTTAAAAAGACCATCTCAAAATAATAAGTGTGAGCTGAGAATGTAGCTCTGTGCAAAAACCGTATGTTCAATCCCCTGCACTATCAGAAAAAAAAAAGAAAGAAAAAAGAAAAATTCCTACATTGAGATAATGAAACTAAACACAACATGTTTTGTAAACCTCAATACGGTAAATAGAATACACAGAAAATATCACTTTAAACATAGAAATCAAATTGTTCTGACGCAAATTTAAATTAAGAAACTCATTCCTACACATCTCCCTTCATTATAATATATACACATCTAAATTCATGTTTTTGTAAACCAAAGACACCAACCTTTGGAAATACATTGATGAGCAAGAGGCTCTTTAGAGAACTACTAGGCACTCTCCTGACACAAACATTCCTTGGGAATTATGAGTCATGTTAAGAAGTTAGTTCTACTATTTGTTTATTTCATTCCAAATGACTATGTACTTAAACATCTTACATTCCTGCTTATCTATAATATCTCCAGCTGGTGCTTTCTGACTACCACATTTTACAAATTGTTTCTGTGGAAACAAGCATGTAGTATTTAATGGACAAGTGAAACTGAATTTACTGCAGGGCTTCTGACCAAAGCCAGCCAAGCCTGAGGCTATTTTTTATAAAACATCCTAAGAAAATCTGCCAACTGTAAACAGGCCACCATTTCACTGCCCTTTCAAAGGTTTAGTTTTAATAAGCCTGTAAGTGGACATTGCCTATCTTTACTTTTGTAAATAAAATCTAAATTATATTCTACCAATTCTTAATAAGAGCCAAAAGAGGACAGAACTTCTCAGGTTGAGAAGATCGGCACACACAGACATAGTGTTTCTCTCCCCTGCTGGCGCTCAGAGCGGACACACAGTGAGACAGGCGGCTATTCCAACTCCACCAGAGTCACGGGCACTACTCAGATGATTCTACAACGGAGTTTTGTGCCACTCTTCCCACCCCTGGTAACAAATGCTTCTCCTCCAGAGCTCTAAATAGCAGTGTCTAATAACCGACTCCTTCAGATTAAGAAACAACAACAAAAATAAGAACACTTTCTTCCAAACCACCCGGAGAGTGATGTAAAATCACGAAGGAAACACGCAGCAGCTCAGGTAAACTGCTTTTCCACCATCCAAGAAGACCACACAGTTCCCTCTCCCCTCCCGGTTCTAGCTGCGGGCACCTGTTTTCCCCAAGGAAGAGGAGAAGGTGGTCGCTGCAGACTGGACGGGTGCGAGCGGGCTCAGTCGCATCAGCTGGTATTTGCACAACCTGGCGGGGGTCAATGCCAGGGAGCCCTTCCGATGAGCCCAGACACCCTAGAAGGCAGGGAACCTAATCCAGCTCCAGAAAAGATCCCAAAGATACACTGCAGGAATAATTTCAAGTTCTTAAAATTCAACTAATAAAGTTTCAGTCAAACAATATATTCAACCACCATTTCTTGACAATGCATGAAATCACTGATTAAAAATGATTTAGAAAAACTGCCAGGGAAATGCTTACATTTCCCTTTGACCATTTCTGTCCTCTAAATCCACACTACTAAATTAATTCTCTTAAAGCACTATTTTCTTTATATCACATGCCTGCTCAAAAGGTTTCCTGCTCTTCCCAGGATAAAGCCCTTTTGGCAGCCTGCTAACCTATCATTTGAAATATAAACACTCTGCGTTTTTCAGGTAATTAATCTCACTAATCCCCAACAGAGCTTTTATTTGTTCTTCTCTGTTCCTTTCATAACATTCAACATGTGGAACACTACTGGCCTTTCTGCCCACTACAGGGTGCCTTCTCCAGGTGGCAGAATCTGGGATGGGACTTAGTATGTAAAATGCTTATTAGTCCTTTGGATCAAAGAGAGAGAAGCTGAGTCAGGGCACAGATCCAGGGACAGTCTTGGTCCACAGTTCTAGGCATTCTGGAGCTAAAATGGGCCTAGAGAGAGTCCCCAGGTTAGCTGACAAGGTGAGTCCTCTTGCTTGGTAATGCAACTATAGCATGAATAAGTGAGGGAGAATAGATTTATTAAAACTCATTTTCACTTAGCCTTGGGTGCTTAATAGTTTTGTAGCACAATATGTTTTCCTATTTAGGTTCATCTCAGCATATGAGAAATTAATTTGGGATGTGACAGGATTAATATCACAACTGGGTAAGAAATGCACCATCTTTCATGAACTGATTAATCTATTTTATAGAAAGCATATAACAGAGATATATTTTGAATTTTCCAGAAGTATATCTTCCTGTTTCTTAAAACTTTTTTTAAAGGAATAGTTACCTCATATGGCAAAATGATATATCTGAAATCACTGCAAATTACATGATTCTTCAGAAAGTATAATTGATATGAAATAGCTTTAGAACAACAGTATTATTCTTAAGCAGAAAGATAGTCTCTGAGCCAAGTGTGGTAGTGCATGCCTGCAATCCCAGCACTTGGGAGGCTGAGGCAGGAGGACTGCCATGAGTTTGAGTCCAGCCTGGATTACATAGTGAGTCCAAGGCCAACCTGAATTATAGAGTGAGACCCTGTCTAAAAGATAATAATAATAATCCCTTGTCTACTGTGCTTACCTGGAAGTTGGAAGGGATAGTATGATGGAATTTGAATATTTCTTATAAATATACATAATCAACATTTCCATCAGCCCCCCACACCAAAACCTAACACACTTCCAAGAATTTTTTGTCCTTAACAATTCTAGCATAAAAGTAACATGACCAGCAATGTTTTATCGTCTTAGAGTCATTTGAAATTTCATGATTATAGCTACTTGACTGTACTGGTATATACTACTAATTGGGAAAAACAGTTGTACTGTTAAACCAGAAGAAAAAGAGAAAATCAGCTTTTGTAAGTACCAACTTACATTTTATTATCCCAAGGTAATTTTATTCTAAGCAAGTCCATAGCTAAATTTTATTTTTACTGGACCCATGTCTATTAGAATACACACTGATGGAGGCTAAATGCATATTTAAATCCCCTTAGCAATGTGTCGGCCTAACTTACATTTCTCACACTGAATTAACAACTTGGCGGGGAGATCAGAGCATCCACCTGGACAACTTCACAAAACTTTTTGCTCCTCTTAGAAAAATTCGGAAGTTCTCACACACACCCTGAAGCCCACCATGAATCCAGGAAAGATCACTTACTTACTCAGGTTAATAGCCCTTCTGCTAAGAGGCAGATTCAATCTGCTGATTAAAGCACAGAATGAAAGGAACAAGCAAGCATCGTCAAGAAGGCATTTACGCTACACCTGCTGGTGCTGCCCCAGAAACAGGAGCCGGGTGAAGGGGACTGTGGGAAACTCAGAGCAGGGGAACACAAGGTGGGAGCAGATTTCCCTGCACTCGCTTGCGTGACCATGCTGTATTCGATGGCACACCGGGGTGGTTTCCAGAAATACCTTTTCCCCTGGAACCTGTGATAGGTGGAGCCCAGTTCTCCCTTCTGAAGCTTGTTCCTCTCTCCTCCCTGCGCCCAGCAGCCTCATATCTGCACATCCACCACCTGCAGGCATGCGGCCTTCAAGGCCTTTGGATGTGCCTTTAAAAGGCTCCAGATCTGGACTTCAAGCAGAAATCCTGTAAAAGTTTTAGCTCCGAGCTAAGTGATGACCATAAGAACATTCTGTACAATCTGTGCAGCTCTCTCATAAATGAGGAATTACTACGAAATAAAAAGTTTAACCAACCTCTTCTTCTGAGAGACTTTAACAAAGCTGTCCAATTTAAGGCGTCATTCAGAGGCAAAGATGATACTAATAGGCAATAATTTAAGAGATTTTGAAGTTCTTTTCCAATAGTTGCACTGAACCATAAATTATTTTCTAGACAAAATGGTTAAATTTAGGGATGCATAGTTTTCTTCTATTAAAGACTGGTTTAATACTTTGCCACTGAAAAATAAACAAAAAGTAAAATTAATGGTATAAACCAGAGTACCAAAACAAGCAACTCTAAAGTAGAAAGAGGCACTACGGGGAATATCTCCCAAGAAACTATGTGATTTTATAAACCACAAAGGTTCTGAAGTGAAAAGCGAAGTTACCTGCTTCAAAAGGAATGTGCACTTTGGAGTGAGTTTTAAAGGATGGTATATCTATAACTTGTCCTGGTATTTAATACCATGTAATATTTCTTCGCTAAAACAGGTAATATAACAAATGGTAATCAGCTTCTTAGGTTTCCATTAGTAAACAGATACATACAAAGAAAGAACTTTGGTGGAGCAGAACAATATTTGCTATGGAGTTGGTACACCGAGAAACCCTACCTGTATTTAATGAAATAATAGAGACACAGCTGTTTGGGCATAAATAAAGAACTTCCAGGCCCCACTGCATATGTATAAAGAACAAAGCATTTCTAGCATGATCGTTTTAAACACATCAAAACCTTCTCTGATTTTTTTTTTCTGTCAAAACATTCTTCATACTCATGCAAGTCTTTTCTGTCATTTTGTAAACCAGTACATTTTGTAATCTAAGACAAACGCAGGTAAGGGCTGGCCCCATGCAACAAGTGATACATAGCAGGGAAAACGCACCTTGAACCACAGCGGACATACAAGTGAAACATGATACAAAGCACCATTCTTGTTGTGTTTTAAGCAAGCACATTACAGGGGTTCATAAATAGAAAATCAGTTTAGAAACTCTGAGGTCAGCTTCTTATTTTACCCTTCGTTGCTTGACTTGTGTTGGACAGCCGTGCCCGGCTGTGATCTCCACATCCGCAAAGAAATGCAGAGAAATGAAAAGGAAGGAAGCCCACGCAGATGATGAAAGGGTTGGAAAAAGAAAAAAGATCAGAAGGACAGGAGAGTCCAGGCTGTGAAGAAAAAGCTGAGGGAACGCTTTTTAATGTTCTAGAAATATACAGGTCATTATATGGAGAACGGTAACCAGCTGTTCTGTGTCTCTATTGAGAACAAACTTAAAGAATACGGCTTGGAGCAAAGTAATGACAAATTTAAGTTACTGAGGCTAATTGTGGAATTTTTCTCAGAACTATTTAAAGCAGAACAGATACTTTAATGAATGTACGTAGAGTGGTTTAAGGTACAGTAATAAGAAACATAATCTGCAAGATCCTTTTATAAGATCTTTTTAACTGTAATTTCTTATCAAGATAAACATATTAAAATGCATCAAGAGAACTGTTAAATATTATTGAACACTTTCAACTACTCGGAATTACAGGAGCAATGGAAAGAAAATTACTTTGGATCAACCATGATTTGAAAGATTAAGGACGATGTCTAACCTCAGAATGTTCCCATTCTATAGACCCGTCCACCTGTAGAAGGGGACTCTAACAGCATCCCACCTTGCTAAAGTGTTGCGGGCATAAAAATGAGATAATCTGCATGAAAGATCCACCGCAGTTTCTTAGACACATCAGGTGCTCAGTTACTGTTCCTTCTCTTCTGCTGCCCAACAGGTGTCACACGTGAGGTTTTGAATATTTGAAAACAAACAGAGATATGATACCAGGAAATTTCCCTGCCTTTTGCTCCTATCAGTCACACAACTGAAAAGCAGGAAAGAACAAACACACCAATCATCAAGGAAAGTTCTCTGTCCAGTACTTGTTTCCTCTCCTCTTGTGCTCTCAACTCTCCATCTCCTACTTTCCCTCGGTGTTCACAGATCTGAGCCCTGAATGCCACAAGGTTACATACCCAAGAAAAAGTGTGGTCATTCAAAAGGGTGCCACGTCTTTCGTTACTGCTGCCCATGGCTCACTTTTTGAGCGGGCCACAGCAAGGTCAGTGCTGGTTTAATCTGAAGGCTTCCAAGGTGTTTTGACAGTCAGCAAAGAAAATCGGGGAACAGATTCCACCAGAAGCAACTAATGCCAACTTCCAGGCAGTGGGCTGCAAGGTGGTCTTCGGACAACTAAATGAAGGGAGTGGTGATACTGGCTGCTGCTCACTCTTTCAGCCTGCTATCTGTTGCCTGGTAACTGGGCTTCCTCTGCCCTCTGACCACTTCATAGATGCTACAGTAGAAGTTTTCTAGCATGCAAATCACCTAGTAATTTTCACATGAGTAGGAGACAGGTTTCTTCACAGCTGAGCACGTTTTGTTCCCTTCACAATAAAAGTCATTCTTTTTAAGTGGAGCCAAACTAAATGAAATATTAAGAGCAGAAAAAATACCATAAACTATCAGGACATAAAAACAGGAGAGTGCTTTTCTATTTAGGTTTTAAGAATAAATCACTCCATCATTGATGAAATAAATCACATTTTCTCAAAATTTGTATAATCTAGCTTGCCTTTCAGAGAAATTTTACATGAAATAAAAAACATTTTCTCAATTTCAGAGAAATAAAGATCACTGATTTTTTTACAATTTCAGAATACTGTGCGTCTTTAACTTAGATACATTAACAGTTGCCAATTTATAGTAGATCCAGAATTAAAAAGAGTGCTTAAAATATTTTTTCTATACCTTCCAATTCAACTACAAGACAGGAGAAGCAGAAAAACTATTCAAGAAGGAGGCTGTTTTTAAAGATGGGTGTCTGTACTTAGGAGGTGAAAGGCACGGGGTGGCATGATGTTAGTGCAGGGGCTATTACTGGACAGTCTTCCAAATGCCAGGGGTGCCCGGTTCCAAAGCATCCAGAAGATCCAAGCACCCCAGGGTGCTGCAAGGGTAAACAGCAGCCCGATTCGCTCTGCCTTCAAGGAGCTTTTGCTACGTGGAGTGAAAAGCTACAGTGATGACACACATATGTACATAAGGGAGCATTCAGGTCAGAATAGTAATACTACAGAAAACAAATAGGAATTATTTAGGTCGAATTCCCCTTCAATTATGAACAAAAGCATCCCCAGGTTCCAGAACGGCCTTACTGTCAGCTTAAGGTCACGTGGAGGAAGGACAAAGGTGCACTTCTAACTTTACTTCCATAAACATTCTGATATACAACTAAATTTTGGAAAATAATTAGGATATTTAGAAGGACACCATTTAAATCTCTAATCTTTTTTGAGTTCACTCAATCTCTGAACTATACATTTTTGGAGGTATATATCGTAGGATATTTTAAAACTAAGATACTTCTGCCAAGCCTTCCTCACACATTTGTGATTAAATTCCTGTCATTTAAAAAAAATTAAAAGATCTCCATGGCATGTAGCTAAACTAAAGCAGGTTAAATCTATTTACTAGAATACAGGATAGAAGCTAGCAACTCATCACTGAGGCCAGTGAAAGAGGACAGTCTGGGAACTCAGAAAGTGTCCACATCAGGTCTCTGGCAGAAACTAAGATATGCAAACTGCTCTTTAAGGCTGGAGGAACAAACGCTATAAATACAGAGACATTTGGAGCTTCTGGGACTATCTGAGGCCATGTGCTTCTGCCTCTTCACGAAGACAACAAACACCTTCCTCTTTGGCACCTCCCTGAAATTTCTGTTACACACACACACACACACACAACCACAGTCACAAATGTCAATGAATTATTCCTTGCTCTCATTTATTCAAGGAGGAGTGATACTCAAGGGATTATAATTACAAGATGAATAATTAAATTGATACACAAAGCAGGTTTGGCAGAAACACGTCAGTATTAAAGCCCAATAAGTCTTAGATCTTGCGTGCGGCCGCGGGCCAACCCACAGACTATTTCTATTGACATTATTACTGCTGTTTCAGCTGTTGCTGCCACTACAGCTTCAGCAGCCGGGCGAGGCAAAGCCAGAAGTGGGAGGTGAGTTTGTGCTATTTTCAGAGAAAACACAGAATCAAAGACTGCTGACTTAAGATTAACTAAGTTCATACTGAGAAAGGGGAAACTGCATTAATAAGCACTCCAGGTGTCCATCAAGCACACAGTCAAGAGTACCAAGAACTTGAAAGTCTCCCTGGTGCGTAAGTCTTCTTGGATTCATTCTGGAATGTGTTTCCCATAACACAATGCTATACACAGTGGCACACACAATATATAATACTATGCACGACAAATACCTTCTAGCTCACAAGCTTTAAAATTTGGATCCTGCAGAATTGCCAGAAAGTTTTGTTATGATAGGTATAGTTAACTTCTAATACCTATTTGGAATTTTATATTTCATTTAATTTATAGCAAAGATGTTTATATTTTTTAAAATATACATATTCCAATATATTTTAGATATGTAAAATAGATGCATAAGCTATTTTATTATATTATCTATTTTAGCATAGATATTGTTGAGGTGTGTGTACACACAGAATTTCTCAATTTATCATCTGCAGTACCTTTAAAAAACATTAATAGCCATGGAAATTGTACTAAGTCTCCCTTTTTTACAGAAACTCTCTCAATAAAATCTATAATAAGCTTAAACAAGAAAGTGTTTCACAGAAATAAATTTCAAAGTGTATACTAAAAGCTAGTATGTCTGCTTACATAAATGTGAATATATTTCTACTTAGGAGTTGGTACTTTCCTGAACCAAAAGAGAAATTTAAATGAATTGATGAAGTTCAGCCTCAAAGCAACTGCAAAATTATGTTAAATAACAAAACAGCACTGATTTATAACATGATGATCATCCCTCTGTGACGCACACCAGGTTGGAAGGTGCCTTTATGTTGACCTTTGAAAATAATCTACTAGTTTATTAAAATTGCAGTGAAATGGACCCTATTATCAACTTCTTAGAAAGCTGGCCTCCACCAACTCTTCATGGTATCATCTCCTTGGTTCTGTTTCATTCTACGCACACACCTCATCTGAATACTAAATTATTTCTCAAGGTGATGAAGTCGTATGATATCCAATTGGCGTCTAATTTACAATTAAACAATACCCATTTCCACTGAATATTCTTTTCTCCTCGTTTATTTTCCTGGTTACAAAAGAAGTATTCATTTCTCTCCTAATGAGCAGACACTCTCTAGGTAAAGGATTTAAAGGGTTGCCCAGGTCAAAAAACCTACCCCCATTCTCCCAAAAGAAGCCTTAACTGCTGCTTTTAGAAAGTCATTGTAAAAGTCCTTGAACATCCTTAAACTGTACCTCTTGGAGGTTAAACTAATTATATATGTTCATTTGTTTATAGTTTACTGTGTGTGAATCCTCATGACAGTTGACTTGTAGGAAAGGATGTAGTCACTGATTCCTAAGGGACAGAGATAAGCCTGAGGGACAGACACCCCGGATAGTACCTAACTCACCTTCTCGAAAGTGCGTCCAAAAATGACCCAGAAGCCCACGGTTGTTATTTTAAATTTCTCATAACTCTTGAGTCAGATTCAATTCCATAGGTGTATACAGAGTTATGCTTCAAAGTTGATGGTAAATAGGGTTTCCCAAGCTGGACCCTGAACTATGTTTTGCACAAACACATAGTACTTTTATCTAAAGACTTTATCTGCTCCTAGGTTAAACATAACTAACAAACAGTATATGCCATTGATTTTCTTCTGTGTCTAATTCTAAAACTACAAAACCTTACGTTTGTGATTATTTTTAATTTTTAATTCTGTGACAGTTTATTAACAAAATAACAAAAAAGTATACACTACCACATTTAAACTGATGGTAACACCACATCATATTTTTTCCAATCTTTTTCCTTAAAAAAATAAAAGATGTACGCAGTCATGCTGGCACATGCCTGTAATCTCAGCACTCGGGAGGCTGAGGCAGGAGGATCACCACAAGGTAGAGGCCAGCCTGGACTACACAGTGAGTTCAAGGCCAGCCTGAACAGAGAGAGAGAGAGAGAGAGAGAGAGAGAGAGAGAGAGAGAGAGAGAGACTCAAAAAAAAAAATTGCATAGACATATAAACCCTCAACCCTTCATCTTTTTCCCTTTTACCCTAGATATACATTTTTTTAATATGTACATGTTTAGACTTTTATTACACACATATATCTAGAAATAACATACTATTTGTACATCACACAAATAGTACACTTCAAAATCATGCTTTTGAAACTTACTATTCATACTATATTTCTTTTTTAATCATGTTGATATAGAATAAATCATCTCACCATTTTAACCCACCATATAAAGTTTCACCAAATAATCATATAACAAATTTATTTAGTTATTATTCTATAGAAGGTTGGTTAAATTGTTAATTTCTCCTCTTTCCAAATATTCCTGAATGGCCATCTTTGGACAGGCCTACTTATGTACAACTATATGAGTTTCTTCATATTGTAAACAAGCAAGAAAATTCTAGAAGGTAGACAAGAAATCTGCCGATTTTTCTTGGTATAACCAAATGGCTCTCAAAGTGATTCTGTAAATCTGTACTCATTGCAGAAATAAACACAAGTTTCTCCAATACTTGGTGCCATAGAATGTATGATTAGTTGTCAAAATAATGGATGTGAATTGTTCCTCTCTTCTTCAACCTGGGTTTTTTTTATTACCTGTATAATTGTTTATATTACCTGAATATTTCCGTATCATTTGAAATTTGAATGAATTTTTTTGTGACAATTCTTACCCTTTCCTCATTTTTTTCCTATAAGGATATATGTCTTTTTCTTACTGCTTTGTAGCATTTTTAAAATAACCTCCTTATCCCTTGTCCACTTATAAGGGATATATTTTCCTCCAATGCTGCAGCTCATTTTTTCACATGTAGCTTATTTTAATTCATATAATATAGAAGTTTTTGTGTGTTTAATCATTGTCTTTCATGTGAAATTTTATTAATTTTTTTACTAATGGTGTGTTCTGTGACTTCCTAAAAACAGATATACTATATAAGCCTTACGTGACTTTTTAAAAATAGATATCCTTTATGAGCCTTGTGTCACACAGTCTCCTATAAGTTTTCTCTAAAGATTTATCATTTTGCTCTTCATATCCAGTTTTTTGTCCATCTTGAATTTACTTTAAGGTACTGCTTCCAGTAGTGTCCATTTTATCACTTTTCTTCATGAGTACACCACTTGGGTATGACTACTGATTCAGTGGTCCTTATTGCTCCTGCTAATTTTTATATTATGTTGACAAATACCAAGTTTTCGTATATGTGGATCCATTTCTAGACTCTTCCACTCTTACTCTGTTTTCTTTTCCTTGTACCAATAGCTCATTATTTTATTGAATGCAAGTTTTGATATGTGGCAGAACAATGACCCCCCCCAACCTTCTCTTACCCCATTATTTTCTTTTTAAAAGTTATCTTTTATTTTTGGCATGCATTTAGAAACCATGCTGGCATGTGCATTATGCCGAACTAAAGGCACTTGAAAAATAAGAGGGAAAAGAAAGGTGCTCTGACCTCTTTTCTTCCTCAGCACAGGCGATTAAACTCCCATGTAAAAGATGCCTTCCCTTCGGCAGGTAGAAAGAGACATTCTCACAGCCAGAGACTGGCAGCGGGGCCAAGAGAAATCTCCACAAACCAGCCTTTCTAAAACATCTCTTACTGTTGTAGCTACTTCCCCACAATGGACGCTCTGTCCACCTAGCAGGTAAGCACTCAGTCTTCATGACTCCTATGTATGCATCAATAAAATCTTTGTTTTTTTCTTGTTAATCTGTCTCGTATCAGGCACCGGTCAGAGACCTGAGAGGGTCGAGAACGTTTTTTAGTTTCCCTACATGTTTAAATTGTATGAAAATCCTGACAGAATTTTTCAACTGTAATTTCATCAAATTTATAGATTAATTTGGGGATACTTGTCATTTTAAAATATTAATTCTCAGCCATCCAAAATTTCAGCGCCACTTGAAATTTTTCTTTATAAAAAATCATTATTAGATTTTTCCCTTACTTTATTTCCTGTTATTTCTGCACAGTACTTTAAAAATTACCCTTCATAGCTGTATGGTTTGAGTTTACAGAAGCATTATTAATTTTTTCTGCTTATCCTGTATCTACCTTTCCTGGACACTAAAGTTTGATCTATATATTTTCCTGGACTATGTGCAAACAGTCTTAATACCTTTTATTTATTTTTCTCTTCATATTTTACTGCCTACTTCCCCAGCACAGTATTCGATGTAAGATAGGCGGCATTCTTATCTTATTCCTTACTTTGAAGGATGTGCTTCTAGTTTTCATTTTTAAATATTCTTACTTTTGGTAGATGCTGTTTATTAAGTGGTAGCCCTTTTGTTCCCAATTCCTAAGATTTTATATCACAAAAGATTGCTGAATTTTATTAAAACTTTGAATGTAAATTAGATTCATTGATGTATTAGTATATATATTCATATTTTAGCCAACATCAATTTCTACAGAGCTCTATCATCCTTCTACGTGTGCCAGGTGGTTTTTCTGGTCAAGCAGGTTTGGGAAGTGCTATGAACTATATGTTTCCTTCGTAGAAACTCATAATATATGTCTTTAGGTATTGGCTCTAAGACATTCTACAGATGTTCTAACTACATACTCTGGTTTCTCTCAAGATTGTATAACTCTTTCACCTTTTACTAAGTATTTTTTTCTTGGTAACAAAAAGTTCTCAAATTCACTTGATGAAATCATCTCTCCTTTCCCAGAACTGTCATTTGCAGGGTGCAACCATACCGCAAAGCAAGGACTGGGAGACCTAACTTCGGAGCATAATTTCAAGTTATGAAACTTTATCACCCACACAGTCATTACTCTCATTACCCTCTCTGAGAAACCCAATCCTCAGAAACAGTGAAAAAGTCATACTCTGCCACATTGGCGGAGGATGAAGTCACTGCAGAACTCAGGCCCCGGTCGGGGCACCTCGGGTTCACAGCCCGTGAGTATTGCTCTGCGATTGCTCCGTCCTAGTCATATGCTGACGGAATTAAAAATATTAAGAACACATTTTCTAAGAATCACGGACGTGGATCACAACTTAATCTGTTGTACCGATTACACTCAGTCTGTACTTTCACCAATAAAACACAAATTTGAAGAACTGGATACTGTTCTGTTGCATACCGAATGGAAGTAGTTTGTTGCTTCAGTGACATGTTGTCATTCGATGAATTTTGATCCAATCTCAAACCTGTAGAACTCATCTCAAAACCAAAAACCTCTGGTTCAATATATTAAATAAAATTATTGAATACAAGAAATGACATCCAGCCAAGAGAAGTAGCAAGAGTAGTTAACTAGAGAGAGAGGTTAACAAAGAGCGTAACATTTAGTTCCATGCACTTCTAAGACTGAATCCCTCCAAGTTCATGTTTGGTGCCATTTAGGAGTATTTTGCAAATCACAAGAAAATATGATACTATAAAAACTACTGTCGATACAAAAGTTAACAAGCAAATAGAATTCTTTAATGTTCCCATTATTTTCATTTAGCATTCAGAATTTAAACCTTAAAGGGATTCCTGTAAAACACTAAACTTTACTAAGTATTTTTACCTTTCCTAATTTTAGAAAGTGATCAGCTCCATATGAAGCTTCCAAGCTTTTGCTAAGTATGTCAACTTGGATCTGTCTTTCCTGTTTCTCTCTGAAAAGCAGCAATTACTATTATAAATTAAGAGAGAAATGTAGATGTCTAAAAGAGCAATATAAATTCTAATCTGTGGACAGCTTATGTGTCCCAGAACTACCTGTCCCTTTCATTCGTTTTCAAGATCTATGAGAAAGAGTACCAATACCCAGAAAATGACAGCAAAAACAAAATAAAACATAAGACAAACAACCACCACAAAAATCTCACCTTCTTAGCAGGCAAACTATCTGTTTTGGTCTCTACCCCAGTAAAAGATGAGTTTTAAAAAGTCCAGGTGATAAAATGGATGGTTTACAAAATTTATAGATACCTTCTGGAGAGCCTCATATATGAATTTTTATAGTGTGCTCATGATTGAATTCTCCAAAACTTCAAGGATTTCGTGTTGCCTGAAACTTCAGTTATAAATGTGGACCTCGACCGAACTTTATTATATGAAAAGCAAAAGATAACTAATCATCAGCTCCAAAAGTGAGTGCTGAGGCAAAGCCAACTGCCTTTTTGTGAGTACATCTCTAAATGACTATACTAAATCTCTATGTTGTAGTTTAACCAAAAGTGTGGACAGCGTGGAGTTTGTCTCCCCACAATCTTTGGTTACTGGACAAAGAATTGCTCATATGCTTAATTATCTCTTATTTCATTTAATAATCCTATTTAAATAAGTGAACCTTAAAATTCTAGTTATAGAACTATACTAATATAGCAATACTAAAGTTATATTCCGACTACTGACCTTAGTTGTGTTATATACACTATCATAGCTATTTATGCTACTACCCCTTAAATATTGTCATACACTAGAAAACGTAGATGCCACAACTAGAAAACGTAGATGTTTTAAGGCAAACCTATACTAATTATTTTTAAAGCAAAATAAAATGAAAAGATAAATAAATACAATTTTAGACAAAAGCGGATTGTGACAAAATTATTTCTTTTTATAAAGAAAAATTCCACTGAACATTAATAAAAGTCCCAGAAGGCCTAAATTAAGAATAAAAGGAACAGACGACAATTTAAGAAAACCATGTGCTTTCATCCTCAAGCAAAAAGAAAAGAGTGATAACAAAGTAAACACAGCAGATATAAACACAACAGTTCATGAACAATTAAAACGATTCCACAGACACACAAGTCTGTCATCTTATAATTTTTCTGCAAACTATATCCCACACTCCTGTTCAGTGATATTTATGAGGACTAAGCTCCTTCATTAGGTCCCAACAGAGCAGAACAGATCAAAAGGAAGATACTAATACCGCAGGTTCTATGTCGCCAGAACAAAACTAAGTTGTTATCTGCCCTGCTGAGATTTCAAGAGAGGAGACAGCCAAGGCCCTAAGAGGTCAGGTTCAGCCAGCCTTCTAAGCGAGTCTCCTTCTCGTCTTGAACCCTGACCAGGAGAACAACCTGAAGCCACCTGATGGACCGAGCCTCTTTAAGGATCACCCTGCTTCCTGTTCAGGTTTAAACTGCACTATAAAGACTGACGGACCTGCAATGCTCTTCACACTTCTTCCAGTGACTTAGATGAGACGTTGCCTAATTCAAGAATTGTTAATAAAAGCCGATTAGATAAATTTGCTGAAGTGCTGTCTTTTGATAATCCCCAAAGCATTCGTTTGACACACCACAGAAAGCAATACAACTGGTAGTTGGACTAGTTACATCCATAGCTCACAGAAATTTATCAGGCTAACCCTAAAAATGTAAGGTCCCCTATGGGGATGAGGGGGTAGAAAAAAATCAGTGTGAGCCCTGTTAAAAATTCTCATTTTTAATAACCACTTTAAATCCTGAACTTAGTCATTTTTTATTATATAGGATTCCTACACTAAGAGGTAAAACAACCAAATACCTATTCAAAGCCTGGTTTATATGGGATCTAAAACATCCATAAAACAGACTACTTTTAAAATATAACCAGCCTCAGTAAGAGACTAGAAGGAGACATATATATATCACAATCTAAGAGAATATCATAAACTGGAAAGAATATATATTTAGCTGAACATGGGATTAAAACCTTTCAGGCACTCGGTAACCACAGGTGGCTGATTAGAATAATGCTGAATTACATTCTAAGGATTGCAGGAATTGCAATGATAGACTTTTAGTTTGGATAACAATGCTGCAAATTTAAGTCAAAGCTACAGGGCTCTTGACAACTAGAGGAGAAGGTGAGACTGCTCTCCAGGGTACCAGCACCTATGTAACACTAGAAGGGGTGGCCACGTGTCTTGCTGGATGTTATATACCTCCCGGCACAGATTACAGGGCTCTGTTGAACAATTCAGTGAACGTAATCAAAGTTGAGTTATATTTTAAAAGAACTGAAAGGTATTTTCCTTTTGCATGCCTGGTCAAATCGTGATTTTAGTAAGGAAAATCAGCAACCACACATAACATGCAGATACAGAAATACGTATTTTTTTTAATTTAAAAACTTTTAATACACTTAGCAATTCAGAACCAAAACTGCCAAAAGCGGATGCACACTGAGAAAACTTGAAAGTAGGATTGCAGTAAAATCCTCCTTAATAAGAGTGGTGACTGGGCTCTGATATTGGTCATCTAGAATTGCTTTTTTAAGTAAGTAGAAGATACTAAAAAAAAAATTATATCAGTTTATCCACAAACTGGCTATTGTGTGACAAGATTCATTCAGTTTCCCAACTAAAGAACACAGAATCAAAGGTAAAACTGGTAATTTGGACAATAGAAATTCTAATTTCACTATAAAAAATTCACTGTCCTTTTGAGCAGAGGCCAGTAACTTCAGCAACTACACTGACTTAGAAATAACTGTCATATTCTCAATATGAAATTCAGTGGCAGAAAAATGATCAGATTTACCATACAGAGGTCCAATGGTATTACAGGTCCACATCTTATTGAATATGTCTATAATACAACATACTAAATACAAACAAATACTTTTTGTTTCCGGTCAGCTACTGATAAATGTGAAGATGTAATTGGCTATAGGTACAAAGACAAATAAGCACTGAGAAATACACATTAAAAACCACATATTCAAACCACTTAGTTAAATTTAAAAGAATGACACACGCTTAGCTACCTAAATGCTACTTTTATAAATATCATTACTGAGCAGTCAAGAAGGATAAAATCGAAGCTGTGCACTAAAGAGACAATCATCTACAACTGGTAAAGGCAGTAAGATGGGTGAATTTTAAATTTAAGTATTAGTAAGAATACAGTGGCAATGCCCCATCAAAACTCTACACATTAAGCTGTTTAGAAGGTTGGTATCCAGTAATAGTTAATAAAGCCATTTGTAAAAACATTAGCTTTATTCTTCTAACAGCTCCTACGACCATCGTGTGCAGCCTCAGACAGCATCAGAAGAAAAACACTGAAGAATATTAAATTTGCAAGGCTGACTTCAGTATTAAAGTACTTTTTTAAATCTTTCTATTTCTGTTTTTAAGTACATAGAATGAATTTTACTACTTGCCTTTTCTATACACATCAGGGCAAAACTTTTTGTGACTTTAACATAATGATGAGCGTATTATGTTAATAACATTTTTAAAACTGACTTAGGTTTGCAATCCTGAGATCAACACTACACAATATGTTATTTTACTTTCATTTCATCTGTTTGTATTTTAGTCCTTGTGCATTTGTTTATTCACATGAATCATTTGTATTTTAGAATACAGAGATACCCTTCATAAAATAATTTCTACTTTTTCATTTCTACTTTTTTTTGGTATTACTTTGTATGGTATAAAGCTATAGACTTTAACAACAAAATGAAAATATACCAGTTTTTTAAATTTTAAAACTGTACATCGCATAGTGATTCCTCTATCTCTCTCTCTTTTTTTTCTCCCTGTCGATTATTGGTATATTCAGTTTTACTAGTAACTGTGTCCTTTTCACTATGAAAATTGTTTGGAATTAAGATGTTCACTTAACATATATATGTATATAATACTTCTCATAACAGTTACTTTTTTCTCTGTTATATTCCTCTTTTGTCTCCATTTTTAATTGTCATACTCACTGAAGTCAAAGAATTATTATAAGAAATATTCATGCATTAACAAAAATTTACTAGGCACTTACTGGTTTTCTAGGAACTTACTGCACTGTTCTAGACTCTAGCATAAATCATGAATAAGTAAAACAAATAATTTCCCAATCTCTGGGCTTTCTGTTCCAGGCCACTGGTTGGTTGGTCTTTGTTTCTTTATTTGAGATAATCACATTTTTGTTATCTCTATAAATTCTTTAAGTTCTTTCTCCTAGTTTTCTTTTATTTCTATTATTTTTGTGGGGTTTTTTATGTGGAGAGGGTCCTGGGGATTGAACTCAGGTCCTTGTGCTTGCTCTACCACTGAGCTAAATTCCCAACCCCTTATTTCTATTATTATAAGCCTTAAAATGGGGCTAAGTAGTATACTTTCCCTTTTGTTATTAGGTTAACTAGCATATATATTTTCAATAATACAGCTTTTCATTTCACAACAGCTTTAATCAATAAAAATATTCTTCTATAATTGTTTTACGTTATTATTTTTATTTAACCAATATATTGTCAAATTGTCTGCTCTTTCAGACTTTAACATACTAAATATGTTTTTCCATTCACTTTATTTTGCACTTATTAAGAAATACTGTTTAATGTTTTCAATTTCCAAAAGCTCTATCTCTGAGATAAATTAAAAGTATAAATTCATTCAAACCTTTTCAGTGTAAGGAACTTAAGATATGCAATTTAGAATGAATCACACCAAATGAAAATAAACTGGGTGAGAATTCTGAAGCCAGTAAGTCAAAGGAAAGCTGAAAAATCAGATTAAATGTCAAAATCTTATGTAAATCTAAATATATAATCTCCTTATAACAAATAACTCTTAGATTTGTTACCAACACACACTTCTAGAGAGCCTATAAAGCACTGGACATGGTTTAGGCACTTGTGCCACTGATAACCTAATTTAAAATAAAAAAAGGTCTCAAGGTCTCAACTCTTCTTAACTGGAGGAGGATCTCCTTACACCATCTAACACCGATACACATCAGTATTTTCTTACCACGAAGGAAAATATTTTATGATGACATAAGAACAATATAAAAAATACTTGAGTGGAGAAGTGTCGATTTCATTCTTTCACTTACAAAAGATTCCTATGGGTTCTGCTTTCAAAATGTCTCAAAATGAAACCATTTCACTTTACTGAATAACTACTCTATACCAAATCACTATTATCTCTTCTCTGAATTATTTTAAGAGCTTCTTGATTTAATTTATTGATTGTTTTGCCCCTGTAGCACTGATCATCTACAAAGAACCCACAGTGATCCTTTACTAATGCGTTGAATCATAGAAAATCTCAAGAAATCTACAAAACAAAGTACAGTCACAGAATACAAAAATCAATCATTTCCACATGTGGACAAGGAACAGGCGGAAACCGTGATTAAAACAATACTATCTATAACTGCTCAAAGAATGGATTTCTTGGTATAAGTACAACAAAAATAGCTGAGATCTGCATCCTGAAATTCCAAAATAACAAGGAAACAAATTTGAGCTCTAAAACTTAGATATGAGACATGGTTAGAAAATACAGTGAAAGCTTTAAAATGCTTAAATTTATTACAGTAAAAGACACATTACCTTTAATCTCCCTGAAGATCCTGCCCTGTGCTTCAAATGCACATCGCACTGTTCCTGCCACTTTCTGAAGCAGCTCTGGAAGTCCTTTCTCATGAGTGTCTTTAGTTGCACTGTCATGGCTGCCTCAGTGTCCTGAATCTATTAAAAATGTTTCTCTTTCATGGTCATTCTAACTTTGGGAAAGGAATAAAATTTGCAGGCTACCAGATCTGGCGAGCACAATGGATGAGCCTGCCTTTCTATGGGACGGCACTCAGCACCAGCATTCACTGTAATTTTGATTATATTCATAAAGACACTAACAAAAAAGGCAATGTGTTTTTACTGTAATATTTTTTTTTTCAAACTCAGGCCCTTGTGCTTGCAAGGCAAGCACTCTAATCACTGAGCTAAATCCCCAGCCCCCTGTAATATTTTTTATACAAAAACACACCATGCTTTTTGATCATCCTTTCTATATACATGAATTGGAAAACTCGATATGGTAAAAAATTTATCTATAAGTTTAGTGTATTTCTTATCAAAAACTCAGTAAACTGTTTCGTAGATATATGCATTACTCTAAAATTTCTACTGAAATGCAAAGGAACTAGAATAGCATACATAGTTTTGAAAATGAAGGATAAAGTAGCAAAATCACTCTACATGGTGAAAGTCACTACACAATTAAATTCATCCAAACAGTGTGATACTGGCAAGGAGGTGCACATACAGATCAACAGAACAGGATACTTGAAACTCAAGCCACGCCACTGATTTCCAAGACAGACACGAGAGCAAGTCAATGAAGAGAACATCCCTGCAACAAATGGTATTTTATCAACTAGGCACACATAAACCAAAACGGTGACCCTAAGCCTAAACCTCACGGCTCATTAAAAAAATTAAAAACTTTATGGCCCTGAGACTAGACAAAGATTTTTAGACTTGACACCAAGACCCAATCCATAAAACAGAAAAACTGTTGAAGTGGACCTCATCAGAGTGAAAACTGTCTTTTTATCCTCATAACTGTCTTTCACAGAACAATGTATAGAGGTGGGGAAAAGTATGTGCAAGAGACACATACAACAACAGGTGAATAACTATAATATAAAGAACTTTTACATCTCAAGAGTAAAAGACCAAACAATTCAGTTAGAAAATGGACAAAAGACATGACCAGACATTTCACTTGACGAAGAAGTAGAGATGGCAAATAAGCATATGAAATATGTTTAAAATCATTAGCCATTAGTGAAGTGGAAACAAAAACCACACTCACCAGAATGGCTAAAGTACAATGCAGGGACAAATGCTAGCAAAAGGAAGAAAAACTGGGTGGGATGTAAAATGTCCCAGCCTCTCTGAAAAACAGTCTGGTGGTTTCTTATAAACTAAATAAAAGTTAGCATACACCTAGCAATTGCACTCCTGGGCACTTATCCCAGAGAAACGAAAACTTCTGCCCATACCCAAGCTACACATGAATGTTCCCAAGAGATTTTACTCTTAACAGTAAAATAACTGGAAAGAACGGGATGCCCTTCCCCAGTTGAAAGGAAACACACTGCTGTTCATCCATTCCAAACACTACTCAGCAATAAGAAGAAATGAACTACAGCAATTGAGACTAGTCTTAATGGAATTATGCTACTTTAAAAAGCCAGTCTCAAAAGGCTACATACAGTACAAATCTATTTACATAATTTTTAAATGACAAAATCACAAAAATTTAAGAAAAACTTAGTGGTTGTCAGGGGTTACGAGTATACCAAAGAGGGTTTTAGGGTGGTTATGTGTATTAGTTACTTTTCTAGAGTCAATGGTTTGCAAGAGAGCAGATTTAATACAGGACATTTACACATTATAACAGTCACACACAAGCCAAATGCAGGAAAAGTGCAGAACATCTACCTACACACTGGAGACCTGAAAGATCCAATCAAGGGCTGGAAGCCCACAGCACTGTCCCATGTACGTCTGTGTCTGCACTAAAAGGTTGAAGTAATCTCTACTGGAACCAGGATACGATGCTCACAGAAGAGATGAAGACCAGAGCTCCCCTGAAGCAAACAGCAGCCATCCTCGGACGACAGCAAGGCCCCAAGCTCCTCCTGCAATGAAAACAGCTGAGTTCCCTCGGGGAGAACCAGCCACAACAGAGCTTCTCCTGGGAGACAGCTGGTTCCTATCTTCTGCTGTCATTCTTCTTCATATTGTGTCGGCAACAATTATCAGGTGGATTCTCTATGCCCAGAACCACACCAGCTCATTTCAGCTGGGCGTTTCTGCTCAAGTTGACTACAAGAAGTACACCACATTATGAAAGGACATTAGAAAAATACTTGGTGGGGCAGGGGATTTAGCTCAGTGGTTAGAGCGCTTCCCTTGTAAGCATAAGGCCCTGAGTTAGATCCCCAGCACCAAAAAAAAAGAAAAAGAAAAGAAAAATACTTGGCATGATGGCACTGCTTAGCATGTTGACTGTGGTGGTAAACCTAAGAATATACTCATGTAAAATTGCACAGAACTAAACACACACACACACACACATGAAATTGTATATATCAATGTTAATTACGTTGGTCATGATATTCAAAACTTTCCCTGGACCTTACAGTCAGAAGGACTTAGGTAAAGAGTACAGGCATGCAAAAACCTTTATTTATTATCACCACATGTGAATATAGTATCACAAAATATAGGTTTTTTTAAAATGTAGGTTTAAGTAAATCAATGTTTAGATACACAAATTGTCTTCAAATACTAATATTAGAAAAGAAGGCATAAAATCAACAGTGTAAGCTTCTGCCTTAAAACGTAGAAAAAGATGACCACATAAATCCCAAACTAAACAGAAAGAAAGGAACAATGAAGAACAAAAATCAATGAAATAAGCCAATTGTGGTAATGACTGTAATCCCAACATTCTGGGAGGCTGGGGCAGGAAATTCCCAAATTCAATCCCAGTCTGGGCAACCTAACTACTTAGCGAGACCCTGTCTCAAAATAAAAATTAAAAAAAAAAAATTTAAAAGGGTCGAAGATGTAGCTCAGGGGAAAGTTCCTGGGTTCAATCCCAAGTACTATCAAAAAGGGGGAAAAAAGTCAGTAAAACTGAAAAATGATAATGATAAAAGTCAACAAAACCAAAAATTGTCTTGCTCATAATATTGGTAAAATTGCTTCCTAGGCTGAGCAAGAACTAAAGAGAACACCAAGTTACCAAAATTAGGAATTGAAAATATTATAGATCATAAGGAAACGTAAAAGATCTTAAAAGAGTATCAACAATAACTTCATATCAATAAATTTAGTAATATGGGTTAATAAAATGGTTACATTCCCTAAAAGACAAAAGAAATCATCAAAACTGGAACAGAAAAAGAGCAGAACCTATGAATGGCTACACACACGCTGAGAAATATCAAAATTTTCACATGTAGAAGACTTTACACCCAGATGGCTTTACTAGTGAATTCCATCAAAAATTTATATAAAATGTAACACCAGAAACATATAAACTCAGAGTAAAAGAAGAAAACATTACCCTATTTATTTTGTTATGACTGAAACCAAAACATGTCAGGATTACAAGAAAATTACAAATGGTCAATGGTTCTCATGAAGATAGATCAAATATCCCTCTACAAACACTAGAGGTTAAATTCGATGTTGTATAGAAAAGGTAATACACCATGACTAAGTGAGATTTATACCAAGTTAATTCTAATGTCCAAAAACGAATGTATTTCAGTGCCACTAATAGAAAGATAAAAATTTTAACCCAGTAGAGACAAAAAAATTCTGACATTTCAGCACTTACTCACAGTTTCAAAAGAAGGGACAAAAGAGAGGAAGAGGAAAGAGGGAGAGAGCAGGAAAGTAAAGAGGAGGAGAAAAAGAAAGTACAATTCCAGCAAACTAGGAACAGAAAAAAATAACTCCTCAATCCAAAAAGGGTGCCTACGAAAGACTACAGTTGTGAAGGTTAACTTATGGATCCATAAGTAGGAAAAAGACTTTAGCTGATCAACATATTTATCAACCAATTTCATTTGACAGAGTGTTAAGCAATCATTTCAGTAAGTATTTTTAATTCTCAAAAAGATGTGATAAAGTAAAAAATCAAATGCTGTTTTTTTAAAATGCATTTACTTTAATGCCAGAGCCCAACATGTTTAGCATACTAAGCAGTTTTTCATTTAGACTACAAATACACCCAAAGTTACAATGTCCCATTAGCTCGGACTATCACATCTGACTTTCAACAGATAAATCCCAGCGAATCTATTTTTATCTGGTTCCTTTTCTTTGGGTCTGTATTTTTTAAAGCCTTTATACTTAATGCAATTATAAAAAATGAAATCAGGCAAACAGGCAAAACTCAAAGAATAGAAAATAAAGAACCTACAAAACAGAGTAAGTAAGTTCAACTGCAAGATCAAATATTTTAGTAGGCTGGCTAGGAGATCTTATGAAAACATTTGTTTAAAACATGGGTTTACCTTCTGGAATTGTGTTTTCTGTTTTCCCTAATAAGTACCCACTGAACCTTCGGAAATCATAAACGCTTCTATCGCTGGCTACATAATCTATATGGGAAGCATCATCCTGTTTGGCAGACTGAAATCTGCCTTGGAAAAAAAGACTTCATGTGCGTCTCTGCAATGTTTCAAGTACAACACTCTAGCTTTGAAACAAAATTCTAAACCAAACAGGTTCCCTGGGCTCCTGCCCATCTTTCCAATTTAGAATCCTGTGGCACATATTTAATTCAGTTAAATATCATCAGAATTTAGAAATAAGAATCCCTGGATTTCCACTGAAAATGACCCCATATAATCCCCATAATACTTATATTTGCACAAACAGATTTAGAGATATAAATCCCATCCCAACACACACAGACACAGTCACATCCCCGGCTCAGGGAAAAAAAGGACACATAAGTCTAAATCTATTAATAATGCATAATATAGGCCAAGTATGTGGAATGAAACTATTTTTGTTAATATTTAAAATAAATTATCACTCTCATCACTTGTTTGTTAAATAAAAGGCAAATGCCACTCAATTCCACTCCTACGTATTCCTCCCTCCTTCCCCCCACCCCTATTTACAACTCTGACTTCTATGGACAGGTGAGGCCTGGGTTGAGAGGCTCTTAACTTTTATGTGTGGGTAACATTTTTTATCAATTAGCCACACATTCCTAACAATGCCATGAAAAACTGTGTCATGCAACATCTCAATAATGAATATAATAAAATTCAACTCTCATGTAAGAATTAAAAGTATGGACCCATAAGTTAACCTTCACAACTGGATTCAGGAAAAAAATAGACTTTCATTTCTTTTTTCTTTTTTTGGTGATGGGGATCGAACTGGGGACCTTGTGCTTGCTAGGCAGGAGCTCTAACCACTGGGCTATATCCCCAGCCTTTCATTTCTTTAAGTTAGCAACAGTTTCAAGTTCAATAAAAGGGAAAAATCCTTCATGTAAAATGGACACTATTTCATTCATACACACACACACACACACACACACACACAGTGTATCCTCATAACACACACCTACACACACACACACACACACACACACACACCCCCATATGTTTACTTGCTTAGAAGGTAGGGATCAAAGCTGAATTAATGCTTGAGCAAAGCTGCACTTTCACAAAAAATGTCTGAACACTGAGATCTGCAGCAACATACCAAAAAGCAAGAGCACAGGGGAGGAAACAGGTTGAGCAACTGCACCTGCACCCAGAATTTATTCTGGATCAAAATAAAGATAAAGAGATTTAAGCTTAGAGATCTTACCTCATGACAAGCAGTGTGATCAACTCCTGACACACATTTCCTGCTTTAATCCTCACAGTAATCTGTGAAGTACGTAATATGTTACTCCTCCAAAATTAAATATTGGAAGATGAATGCTTTGAATCACTACTTACTTAGTACCACTAAAAAATTCAAGTCAAGCTTCTATTGTACGTTTTCCCAACACTTAGACAGTGTGCCATTCTCGCTATTTACTCAAAAAGCCCTTCTGACTGCCCCCTCGTATGACTGTTCATTTCATACGTGGTGTTTTGAATTAATGGTCCTGGATCAGCTTATTATGTAAGCAAATCTAACAATGAGGGGCCATGCTTCCATTAATGCAGAAAATACAGTATGCTACCAGTCAAAGGATTGCTCGATTTTGGGGGGAAGCAATGTTTCTCCAGAACCAAGTAACATGCTGAAATTTTAACTGTCCCAATTAATATAAAGAAGTGTAGTTCACCCACTTTCATTTGAGATAGCCTCTCCTAATAAAAAAACATACTTTCTGAGAAAAGTGTTTCAACATAAGACAGAATATCTTATGTTAGCAGTAATTGATCAGATAGTCTGGGCTATAAGCGGAGAGAGAAACCATACACATATATCAGAAGACTCAATATCAATAGGTCCACTGTTACCAAATTAATCTATAGATTCAATGCCATTCAAACAAAAGTCTTAACAGGGTATTTTTTATAGAAACTGACAAGCTGTTTCTAAAGTTTATATGAAAAATAAAGAATGTAGGATGGGTAAAATTAGCTTTAGAAAGCATAGACAACATACATGAGACAGTGTGGTACTGGCATAAGTATGGACAAACAGGCCAGTATCCAGGAGCTGATCCTCACATACATGACCGCCTGACTTGACAAACATGCCAAAGCAATTCAGTGGGAAAAAGAAATCTCTCAACAAAGATGCTGAAACAACTGGACAAACACCAAAAAAACAAACAAAAATAACAAAAACCTTTCCCTTAACTTCCTGACACATATGAAAAAAACATTCTAAATTGATCAAAGAATCTAAAGTTCAAATAAATCTTTGAGAGGAAAATACAAGAGAAAATCCTATGACTCTGAAGCAAAGATTTCTTAGGATACAGAAAGCTGTAACTATAAAAGACCAAACTGCTAAATTGGACTTCCATCAATATTAAACATTCATGCTCACAGAAAGACACACTGCTAGGGAAACGCACATGCAAACCACAGTCTGAAAAACATATTTGCAATACAAATATCTAACTCTACCTTCAATATGTAAAGAATTTTTAAAAATCAGTGATAAAAATAGAAAAATTCCAAAATTTTAAGGGTATAAATCTTAAAACCTTACACACACACACATATGCACACATGCACACATACACAAACGGCCAATAAACACATTCAAAGGTGCCCAGTGCCATAGTATCTTGGGAAATGCAAACTAAGGCCACAGTGAAATATCACATCACACCCCTTTTCTTTAGAATGACTAAAGGAAGGTTGAAAACATCAAATGTCGGGTGGTATCAGTAGCTGCAGCTCACATGTGCTGCTTGGTGGGGAGGTAAAATGGTATAACCACTTTAGACAATTGTTGGGCAGCTTCCCAAAAAGGTACATATACATCTTACCTTATGACCCGGCAATTCTACTGTGAAGTATTTCCTCAACAGAAATAAAACATATTCTTGGACAAAACTCTCCTCACAGTTTTATTCATAAAATGCCTAAGAACTGGAAACAATTGAAATCTCCCTCAACAGGTGAATGAATGCATCTGTATTCAAAGAACAGAATACTCTTCCTCAGCAAAAAGATACAATAAGCAATGACAGGGATGAGTTTCCAAAACATTATATATTGTCTCATTCCATTCACATGAAGTACGCGAAGAAGCAAAACACAAGGTGATAGAAATCAAAAAGTAGTTGTCTATGGTGTGGGAAGCTGTTGCAGAGAACTGATCAGAACGGATCATGAAGGAACACTGCGCCGTGATAGAAATCTTCTAGATTTAGTCTGGGCTAAGACCTAAAGTGTGTATACACTGCCAGAATTCATTAATTCATATACTTAAGATCTGTCCATTCTCATACATAAATGTCAATTAAGATATTCTAGCATTTTGTACATGTTCAAGCTGTGTTATTAGAGAGAACTAGATTCAAATTCTGATTGCATGATTTCTTCTCTTTGGACCTTAGGAAGTTCCTCCATTTCTCAGTTCTTGGTTCCCTTGTTTTTAACACACAGACATCCACAGCCTCTGTATCCACACTGTTCTGAGGATAACATAAAATAACAAGTAGAAAGCACTTAACTTATTGCACGAAACAGAGTTCACTCAAAAAAACTTTCACTATCATTAATTCATTACTAATCGAAGTTTTCCAAACAACATGCATAATACAGTAAGAGCTACACACATACACCATTCTTCATCTCAAACTAATTTCTTGCCACAGCAGATTACAACAAAAAGCCTCTTATGGCATTGCAGCTATAATTTAAAAACAATGATTTTCCTAAAATTGCTTTTTCCATGGACAATGGAAAAAACACAAGATTGAATGTGCACCTATACTAGCTGCAGATTGTTTTCAAAAAACCTCAAATTCTCGTCTAAGTCATCCTGTCTTCGTACTATCTCAACAGTCTCGTAACTAGTCTCCCACCTCTCAGAACTAGTCTGCACACCTAGCCCAATCGATTACCCTAGAGAGCCAGAGCAATTGTTTCATGCAGCTGGTAACGTCCACATTTCTTATGGGGACACACAGCCCTCCACGACGTAGCTCCTGCACTTCTATGTGAACAAGTGGGCCCGTTTCAACCTCACCAATTGCGCTTCAGCTACACTGGCCCCTTCTTTGGTTCCAGCCTGCCAAATTCCATCCTCATTCCTGACCTTGCCATTTCTTGTGCTTCACATGTGCCCTGACCCTTCAAGCCGAACTCAAAGGTCTCATTCTCAGAGAAACCTTCCCTAGTCACACTATTTACCTAGTATCAGTCTTCCTGAGTCAAATGCTCTTTTCTCACCTTCACAGCACGTTGCTCTTTTTACTAGCCTGAATGTCTGTGTCTCTTTGAAATTCATGCTAAATTCTAATGCCCAGCGGGAGGTTTGAAGGGCGATCAGCCCATGAGGTCAGAGCCTTCAGAGCAGGATGAATACTTTTATTTTTAAAAGGCCCCAGAGAGCTCTTTTGTCCTCTCTACCACGTTAGGACACAGAGAAAAACAGCCATCTATGAACCAGGAAGCAGGTCTTGACCAGACACCAAATCTACCAACACCTGATCTTGGATTTCCCAGACTCCCAAACTGTAAGAAATGAACTTCTGTGGTTTATAAGCCACGCAGTCTGTGGTATTTTGTTACACACAGCGGCCCAAACAAAGATACACTGCACCTCTTACATGTTGTCCATCTCCCACAAACAGACTATAGGTTTCATGAAAACCTAAACTGTTTCTTCAGTTTATCCAGCATCCTCAATTTCTTGGAGACTATAAATTCCCCATAAAAAGTTGTTACATTAATTAATGAATCCACAAGAGTGACTAATGCTTTGACCTTTCAGCTGGTATTAACACTAAATGCATTTCTAGAACATACCCAAGATCAACTCATTTTCTCTAAACTCCTTATTTTATGGTTCTTTTGTTGGACATCTTATACTCATGTTTTCTGTTCTAATAGTAGGGTCTTCTAAGTGATATGATGAATTAAAAAGATGAAGGCAATAATGATAAAAAGTATCCTAAGATGAAAAAGTTTCATATAAATAGCGGAAAAAGATTTCCCAATTTTCTAGATCTAGTTTGCTGAGGAGTTCATGAGTAGTATTAGTCATATATGTATATCATTTTTCATATTCACTGTATTTCACTTGTTGCAGACAGAACAACCTCTTCTACCAGAATGTAAACACGTATCTCAGAGGAACATTAACCTTGAATGTAAAAAGAAAAGCACAAAGCTGTATTACCCACAGGGACCACTTAATTGGGAGAGGCTTATAACCGCACAGAAAGTTACTTACTTAGCAGTTATGTGGCACCACATATTTCAATTCCTGACTTAAAAGAGCTACACACAGAGCCCTCAGATGTTAAGTCATCCACTTCAATAGGGTCACCGGGCAGAGTTTTCAAGCAGTACTAGCAAAGAGCAAAATGCGTAACCAGCACCTCCACCTCAGTCCTGTAAATCTGCTCCCTCACCAGAGGGCCCAGCAAAGCAAAGATATGCCATGAAGTTAAATCACACATAAGTGACATAAAACAGAAGTGAGGCCTTAAGAGATCTAGGAAACCAGGCCACTCATGCACACCCATGCCTAAAAAGGGGTTCACCAAACCTTCCCTAAAGGTTTCTCAGGTTTTACAAAGTACATAATTATAATTGTTTTAATGATATCAGAAAGTTTAAGAGTGTTAGCCATATGATGCTGTTGTGATTAATAAGTTTTTAGAGAATCAAAACTTAATATTGTAATAGAAGAAAACTATTTCCACAGGTACCATGTACCATTATCTTCATTAATCAAGTTATTCCCTATTTCTTATTCTCTAATGGTGAAAAAATGCTCCCAGCTATTAAAGATAGTCTAAGCAAGGGTTATTTGCTCTCCCATAAATCCCATTCTCCTGTGTTATATCCTTGGCCCTGCCAGAGAAGTGGTGCAGTGACCAAGCCACTGGGTCTCAGACCCTAGCCCCCTAGACCTGGACACCTTCTGGGGAAGGCTGGGGAGGGGTCACTTCACTTCTTCAGGCTCGGTCTCTGTATTAGTCAGTATTCTCTAGAGAAACAGATATAATGGTAGATATATGAATATTTAAGAGCTTTTAATTTGGCTTCCTCGGGCTCCTTGTAAGTCAGGCATAGAAACATATAAAGGGTCCATCTATAAGCTGGAGATTCCGGAGGGCCTCGCCGAAGGTCTGGAGGTCTGAAGGATCCAGGTGAAGGTCTGGAGGACCAAAGGATCTAGGCGAAGGCCTGGAGGCCCGAAGGATCCAGGCGAAGGTCTGAGGCCTGAAGGATCCAGGCGAAGGTCTGAAGGGTCTAGGCGAAGGTCTAGAGGTCCCAAGTATCTAGGTGAAGGTCCGGAGCTCCTCCAAAGGAAGGGAAACCGATCCCAAAGAAACCAGCCGGGCTAGATTCTTCTTCATTTCCGCTTTATACCATCTAGAGAATGGGCCGGCCTAGGGTGGATCTTCTACACCCTGGGGTGTAGAATTGTTAAACCAATTTAGTTAAGCTTCTCTTACAAGTTGACACAATCAATCAACCATCACAGTCTCCTCCTTGCTAAAATGGGACAAATGCACTCCAGCAGATTCTTGGGGGTCAGGACCGCCTTTCTAAGGTCAAAACACCCACACCGCCAAGTGACCACAGGGTGTTCTAGTATTACTGGTGAACTGTTTCAAATTTAGTAAAACTTTTCAATGAATCTGTCCTAAATCACAAAGGTTTTAATTTATAAGGATATCAGTTATATAGCAGTAGACATATTTTAATTAGCACGAATGAATTTAAAACCTCTAGAAGTAATCGAATGACAATGGTCCTATTTACAATTTGGTAACTTTTTAAGAACCTTCCCTTCCTGCCCTGAGCCCCACTGTTCCATGACAGGACCTTGGGGTACGGGGTAAACTGGAGGATACCATGTCCACATGCACAGTGGACAGGGCAGCCCTCCTGCAGGGTAGGTCGGGGCTCAGTGCCCATGCCAGTCCCACTGCGGTTCCAGTCTACTAGAGCCCTTTTAAAGAACTTTAAATTTTTACTGTCTGTACTAATCTTTCTTTGCCCATCTTTGGAGTGTGGCTTTTCACACATTTTTCAAAGAAAAGGAGCTAAATTTGAGTTTTCATCACTTCCTGACTGACTCTCTGAAAATTTTATGCCTTTTATTTTGAATAATTAAGTACCTCGTCAATATACTGCACCATATTGTATGTACACACACATACGCAGAGACATACAAAACAAAAAAGACTTTATTTAGGTTAGCTATTCTTTTAAAGTATTATTTAGAGTAGTGTATTCTAAAAAAGACTTTCTTTTAGAGTAGTTATTTTGTAGTTTCCAAATGATTTCAAATCAACATAGGACTAAAAACACAATGTAGATATATCATGGATATTCAGTTAAAGAGCCCCTGTGGGACACAAATGTCTCCATGTAGAAGCTGTGAAGGGAGAGAGGAGGTGGACAAGTGCAGGGCTTCAGGTGCTGAGAGCTGTCTGCGCAGACCGAGAGGCTGAAGCTGTGTGCTTAGTGGCTGACTGTGTGATTCCACAAACCAGAATCAGGAAAAGGGCCACCGGGTAAGATTGCAGAGGATTTCACAAAGAAACCTTTGAGGCTCTCCCGTCTACCTGGAGTAGCAGCTGCCTTTCACTTATGAAAGGAATCTTGGTCCCCAACGTCCTTTCTCCTGAACAAGATTTTTTTCATTACTTTTTAAAGGCCCAGGCACATACACCACAAATGAAAGATCAAAGAGTAATTATAGGCTGGTCTAATTTAGAAAACTGTTCTTGGCAAGTACAAATTCTTTCTGAATGGCTAAACTGAGCACCTAGCGTTCTTTCCTACTCTTTTTCAGTCACTTTTGTTTCCAACATGTTAAAAAGGCTTCGAATGAAGGGAAAAGTCAAGATACCAAGCACAAGTATAAATCAAAATAAAATACTGACAGTGGTGAAATGATCAGAAATCAAGTTGCAACTATATGGAAAGCTTAGATATAATTCTACAAGCAGAGCCAGTGGAAAAAATAATTGCTTAACTATCTAAAAGCATAACATAAGGAGACAAAGCTATTTTTTTAAATACAGAAATACAAACTCTGCTCAAGCATGTAGCTTATAACATATGAAATTATATAAATGGAATTTTCTTCATGAGTAAACCGTGATGTGCCCGTCTAATTATAATGGGCCTCTTCATAAAGCAATTACTTGACATCTGCCTTTTAAAATACATACACAAACTAACTTTGTTCATGACTCAACCATTGGTAAGCCAACAGTGAGGCCAAATACGTACAAAGAACAAGTTTCCACTCCACCTTTAAACAGAACATGAAAAATATTATTTTTAAGGCAAAATAACTTTCATTTTTAAACATAAGAAAGATTCTCATATGAGTTCTGTAATAGAATGAAAGAACAGAAATTTTACTTGAAATTCTCTTAACAATTTTTTTTAAATAGAAGTTTTTAATATGCTTCAGCTATCAGCTGGGGATATAAAATAAAAGCTGTATACACAGAATTCCTCAGAAATACAGATAATCAAGTAGCTTCAAAAACCTTATTCTGGATGTTGGTCACAGATTAATTCAGTTGTTTCAACTTTTTTTCTCTTACTCTTTCTAAAATAAAATAATAAATGTGCATGGATAGCCCTATGGTGATTTTTACCTGATCTATTTCAAAGTTGACAACTGGAAAGAAAGTCATAGAACTACTTTCGAAGGACTTACAAATTTATGAAATAATACTACATTATATGCTAATAATAGACTAATTATTAATAGCAATAAATTGTTCTTTTCAATTCCCGTAGACATTTCTTATATTTAACCATTTCAAAAAATTTCCAAATGTATGGCATAGTTGCAGATCGCCTCCTAAGTATGCACACCAAACAGTTCAAATTGTTCAGTATTAGCTGCTGACAATAAGAGAGTGGGTGGTCCTAGCATTAATGCCGAAGCAGCCTCTAGATCTCAAGAACTAGCTGACAGCCTAGAAAGACTGATTATTAAAATGACAACACTTTCACAATCAACAAGATACAATAAATTTGAAAAGTTGATGGGAGAACACATGCTACTATGATCGCATTTCTCTAAAATCGATGTATTCTTTCTTATTATTACAAAAGGAAAGTACAGAGGAAAAGAGTAAGATGTGACCACTTAATATTTTGAAATGCCTCAAAAAATTTTTAAACCAATTTTACTCCTAAGAACTGTAGAAAAATGAAAAGAAGAAGAGGAGGAGAAATCAATTCGAATAAGCTGAGATAGTTTCATTCTTTTATAAGACAAACTTTTAGGTTATAACTTACAATAATCAAATTTATAAAAAAGAAAAGATTCTAAAAATGATCCATGACATACAAGAACACACATACACACAACACACCACAGGGAAAGTATCTGCCTATGACAAAAACTGCAACACCAATAGCTTATACAGCTTAGTCAGGGGCATAGACAGAGAATATTATACATAAAATTGTACCTTTAAAAATCGGTCTAATACGCAATTCTGTATAATTTTTAGAAATAAATAAAACTATATGGTGTTCTACAATTCACAATGCTTTCATATTAAATCATTAAAACTCACAGTGACCTGGAGCAATAGAGAGAAGGGTTATCAGACCACTCCCAGTAATGAAGAAATGAAGCTCAAAAACATTAAAACAAAAGACAGCAACTTGAAGACTAGCAATTTTCCAAAAACAAAGGAGCCACCCAACAAATATTTGCACTTTATATAAACAATTAAAACCAAAGATGAGACTAGATAAAAGTCAAATGGTATTAAGGTGTATTTATATAAATATGTTAGCACTATAAGCTTTGTAAATAGCAACAAAAAATAAGAGTTCCCATAACTTTGTACAAAAGAAAGTGCCTAATACTTTGAACACAATAAATAAAACTGAAAAATATCCTTTTGCTTATCCTGTTACAGCATCACAGAGGCTAAAAAGATTTTTCCATCTTTACATAACCAGTAAGGAAATACAGATGTTTTATTCATAAAGAAGTGTTTCCTCATCTACAATCCATATACAGTTTGCAATCTGAGACTTACACTTTCTAGCTGAATAACCACCTGAACGAGTTGGAGGATAAACCAACCCCGCCACTGACGCCCCGTAACCGTGGGAGAGCCCACTGAGGTCTTCGAACAACAAACCTACCACACGCGGACAGTAGAACTGTAAGATGACTCCCTGGACAAAAATAAAAACAAACAAAATACAGACCCCAAGCAGAGGGCTGCTCACAGCTTTCTTTCCCACTCATAATTTACTTTGAAATATTCACACAAAATCAGACCTTGCAGGACATCTGATTTACTCCAATCCAATGTTTAGAAGTTATTCTTCGGGGCTGGGGATTTAGCTCAGTGATTAGAGTGCTTGCCTTGCAAGCACAAGGCCCTGAGTTTGATCCCCGGCACCACAAAAAAAAAAAAAAAAAAAAACAAATAAGTTATTCTTCGATGCCGGTACATTTTAAATATATGGTTAGACATTAAAGTGTGCAAGGAAACATGAAATTGTAAATTCTTTACCTAGCTAATACAAGAAACACAGACTCTGCATATTGTGCTTCAATGTTTTCTAGCATTTAAAAGCTCCTGTTAGCTAGATGGGTGTTGTGGTACACACCAGTGATCTTGGCTATTTAGGAAGCCGAGGCAGGAGGACTGCCAGTTCCAGCAACTTAGTGAGACCGTGTCTCAAAATAAAAAGTTTAAAAAAGTGACAGGGATGCAGCTCAGCAGTAGAGTGGCCCTGGGTTTATTCACAATACAATATACAAATTTAAGTAAATGCTACTGATTTAGAAAGGCAATTTACTGTAGAAATTAATCAGTTGGGTTTAATTCAAAGCTTGCCTTATGTTACTGTTTTAAAACAGGCGAAAGAAAAAAAAAAAGCAATACAATTGCATGGTTCCACATTAGTATTTTTTCCTAAATTAGTACCTGCCAGAGTTTTAAAAAGTTAGAGATATTCTACTAGTCTGGGGTGCTGACAATACTTCCTATCACTGGAGCGTGGTGCCCAACAAACCAACATTGCTTCAGCAACAGTCCAGTACATTTTAGATTAAAAAATATAACAAACATGATAGCCCTTTATTCCTATGAAAACTAACATAATAAAACCAATCAAATTACAAGTAATTATGAAAAGCAGGCTGAAGGCAAAAAAAAAAAAATACAGTGGTACAAAGCTAAGGGCTTAAAACAGGCAAAAATACATACCCCTCTGGCTCCTCCTGACTTATTAAATCACATTATCATACACTGAGAAGTCAACCATAAATAAGAATTTAGAACTGGCAAATCTCATTAGAACAGCCAACACACATATTATGAACAACTTCATCTTTCCCTTTAGATAAATAAATATGCATCATGATGTATATTGCAATATCGCTACTCACGTAACAATACTGAAGGTAAGTAGCTTAGAAAATAATAGAAGTATTTTGGGGTGAAATTATCTCATATTTATATTTATATAAAAACACATAATTTATATTCCTTCCTATTTCCTTTACTTCACATAGTTAGAATGTTTAATGATCATACTTTATAAACAGAACACTTAAAAATCCTTATTATTAACAATTGCCAAAAGTTAGAAGCAACCAATTACCAATGGCCAAAAGCAACAAAAGAAATGGATAATTAAAATGTACTAGATACATAAAACACTCTAGCTCTCAGCCTTAAAAAGGAAGGCAATTCTGACACACACTACAATATGGTTGAACTTTGAAAACACTATACTAATTGAAATAAGCCAGTCACAATAAAGAAAACTACTGTGTGATTCCACATATATGAAGTATCTAGAGTAATCAAATTAATAAGGACAAAAAGAGAATAATGCTTGCTGGAGACCAGAGAGAGTAAACAGGGAGTTATTATTAAGAGCTTAGGGAGGTTCTGGCTGATCAAGATGAAAGAATTCAGAAGACAGACAGTAATGATAATTGCACAGCAATGGTAATTGCACAGCGATGTGAATGTGCTTTATGTCAATGGGTCATACACTTAAAAATGGTTGAAAGATCTTATGTTAATATATTTTCCACAATATAAACTTCATTAATTGCCTCTATCCCTCACTTTCCTTTATAGTTTAGTAAACTCATAAAAGCACTTTATAATGCTTTATTAGTTCGTGTTGTCTAGTTGTGATGTCTTCAAAAGATAGGAATCTCTTAAAATAATAAATAAAATTAGAAATAGATCCAAAACAGAACACCATCTAGTAAATAAGAATGTAAGTTGGGAAAGAGTGAAAACCTCATTTAAGACAATTTGGGCAATGTCTAGTATCAAACATCTCCCATTTCTTCTCCCCACTGGGAAGCCAGACTCACAGGGAACGCACACGCATAAGACAAGGTGCCTTGCAGGCCCGTGGTTGTCTCTCACAACCCCAAATCACACTCGTAATTCAATCAATCAAATTGCCTAAGGATATTTTACTGATGTTAGAATCGAAGTCTGCGATTTCCTACAAAACAAGTGATAAATCACAGCTTTTATCTGTCACGAAAATGAGTAAAGTATCAAAGTATTTTCTTTGTAAATCACCACTGTGAAGAAGAAAAATTAAGTTAGATGAAACAAATTAAACTCCTTTCCAAAAAATCACTACACCTAGTCTTCTGACAGTTCTCCCTAAACCAGACCTAAATAATATTCAAGACAGTCTGTAAATGTTCCCTTCCAAGCCATCCACCACAAATAACGGTTTCATGCGGCTGTTTAAATACACCCATATAAAAACCCACAGGAGAGAAAGAATGTGCGGGAAAGTTAGCCAGTCTCATATTTCCAGCTGACTTACCAACCTGATTGTGTAAAAAATGAAAATAGGATATTGTGCAATGACCAAATGTGAAAAAAGTATTTTTAATATGCTGTCATGCTTTCAGTGGATTCTGGCAAAACATAACTGGTAATTTTCATCATTCCTGCATCTCCTTCTTAAGAATTTCTACTAAATATAATACTAAAATTGTAATGAAATCACATCAGTAGGTATTTACTACTTTTCTTTTTTTTTTTTTTTTTTTGGTGGTGCTTGGGATTGAACCCAGAACCTTGTGCACACTAGGCAAGCACTTTACCACTGAGCTACGTCCCAGGCTCCCCTATTTCAAATATTAAGGCAAACTTTTCTAATATGAATTTCTCCACGTCACCAAAAATTTCTTGAGAAGAGTCAACTCTGAAAGCCCTTTTAAAAAGGAGGGGTGAGCTTCGCCTTTAAAATTAAAGCATTTTATGAAAGATGTAATGTGAACAATGCTTATTAATTCAATTGGAAATATGCATCAAATTATAAATATATATAACAAGATATAACCCATTCCAAGAACGTCCTGCCAGAAGTGAAAAATAGGGTTTTTAATACTGTAAAAACAAAGATTAACTGTGAATTAGACTATCCTTTCAAAAACCCAACTTTCCTTGTTCACTTCCGTTCCCAAACTGTTCACGGCACTTACAACCACAGTACATGGAAATATTTCAGCCGCACGTTAATCTTACTCTGTCAGCCAAGCCAAGAACACAGTGCTGCAGAAGCACTGAACTCAAATTTCATGGGAAAGGAAAGCAGGATGTCACATTGGTAGATTTTCAATGAATCTTAAATTCATTCTTCACTTTAAAAGACCAAAATGGAGTCTTCTCACTCATTACCAAACTAATGCAAGGTTTCAGTGAAAGACAACCTCAGCCTGTTTCTTCACAGTCCCCTGCCCCATTAATCCCTAGGAGAGCTTCCCACCACAAAAGCAAAAGCCTAGCACACTTTACCAACATTGGTAGACTGTGAGTATCTGCTAGCCTGCATGTAAGGTGCGGAAACAGCTCTCCAACCAAGGGGGAAAGATGAGGTAGGTCTACTGTAAGAACATCAAGAAACTTTCCATTCAGCCAAACGAAAAATTTCCATCAATAGCGTAACAAGCTGGGGATCTGGCTCAGTGGTTAAAGTGCTGGCCTAGCAAGCACAAAGCCCTGAGTTCGATCCCCAGCACCAAAAAAATTTTTAAAAAATAGTGTAACAAAAACCTACGATACCAGGAAAGATCCCCATGCTGAATTCTCCCTAGTGTGAGTTCACACGAGCAAAGAAATCACACAGTAATAGATTGGATTGATGTTTCTTTGACATGAAGGAGTTGTTCCTTTCACTTCTGGGCACAGAAAATTTAAAATAATGGTTAAATAAAGACTATCTATATGGCCTGATAGCTCTTTTTCTCACACAGAAAGGGAGCATGGTATAATTCATTTTCTTACTCTTTTTCACACATCAAATTAAACTGCAAAAGTTTTGTACCTATTAATTATGTGCATCTATGTTATGATAATTAAATTAGTCATCACTAATTCCTGTATTATAAAATACTGTCTATATCCTAAACTCCTTACATTGATTTTCTTAAATGTGTGTAAGTATATAAAGTATTGCCTCCATCCCTGAGTATACAGTCAAGAAAAATAAAAAAAAAACTTGGACACGAATGTTCATATCAGCATTATTCAGAATAGACAAAAAATGGAAACAACTCAACTGTCCATCCACTGAGAAATAGATAAATAACACACGATATGCCCATAAAGTAGGACATTATTTAACAATGAGGTCCTACAACATGGATGACATTGAAGGTAGAGTATTATGCTAAGGGAAAAACACCAGTCACAAAAGACTAATACACTATTCTAAATCTACACAGTCAGAAAGATGAGTGGTTGCTTGGGGTCGGGACAGAAGGGGAGAGAGAGGTAAGACTATGGGATAGCAGCAAACAGGCAAGGGATCATCTTGGTTGTGACGAACGTCCACAGTGAACAGGTCAAAATCCAATGGCTTGAATTTCCGGTCCAATCTGGTTCCACTCCACTTCTCCCACCTGAGTCACGGCACCACCATTATACAGCTGATTTGGCTACAAATCCTGCGGTCGTTTCTCCTCACACCTCACCACCTTTCAATCAGCAAGCCTTGTATATTCTTCCCCCAAATCTAATCTCACTACCTTGACCTCCATCTTCACATCTTCCATAGACTGCAAGGGTCTCCTGGCTACTGTCCTTGTTTTCACTAATTCTTTTACAATTTATTTGCCACATGGTGGGCAGGGATATTTTCTCACCACACCGTTCCCTGCTACTCATCCTCGAAATGGCTCATCTGTGCATTGAAAATGAGACCTACATTCCTTAATGCTGGCTAAGAGGACCTAACTCACAAGGTTCCCTCCTACTTCCCCACACGGCTGTGTTCTTTTCTCCTCCTCGCTCACTACACTCCAGGTGCATTCACTCTTTTTTCTACCCTTGCGCAAGCTCACTGTCATGTTAGTCCTTTGCCTTGGAATGTCCTTCCCTCCTGTTTTCTCATGGTTTGCTTCTTCTTGTCATCAATGCCTCAGATTAAATGCTGCACCCTCAAAGAGGTCTATCTTGATTAACTCCACTTGGAGCCACTATCTAGTTTACGGTCTGGCTTTATCTTCTTCATGGATTACAGAGCACTTATCTATCCAAATAACTCGTCCCACGTCAACTTGTTCCACTGCCATGTCCCCTGAACCAAGAACTGTGCCTGCACACAGTAAATGCTCAATAAATACTTGTTGAATGAATGAATGAATGAGGTAATGGGGTTAAGATATGAGCTCCTTTGAGAACTGGAGAAACAAAACCCAAGTCTACAAATCCTTCAAACAGATAATCAAATTTCCACTAATATTAGATATAAGGTGGTAACTGGGAAAAGTAAAGATTTTTTTTTTTGTAGAACACAGAAGTATGAATTCAAGGGACTGTCTTGTTTATGAGAAATGTGTCGGTAAAGAGACGAAAAAGTAGAAGTAATTAGATTCTAAACATCAATAGAAATAGTAGTACATGTACCAGCTCCCCACAATGAATGTAATCACTATGTACTGCAAACATGCAGCAATAAAAAATAAAAAGAAAAAAGAAACAGCAAAGAGAGAAAGAATACGGAATAGAATAAGGAAGATTAAAAGCTTTATGTGAAGAGAAAAAAATAAAGCACACTGCAGTTGCCTTAATAACAATTCCCGGGTTCACTGCTTTTCTCAAGGAGGCAACAAAGTAGGCCTCTGTATTCAACTTGGGAAAACAAACTGAAACAGGATACATCCCGTAAAAACAATTACTAAGAATACCAATGCTTTTGGTGACACTTATCAAACCGAAGTCCTTATCATGGAAAATACTGAACCTGACTGATGTGGACAGAAATGTGAAGTCCGAGAAATGGCATATTCATGAAGATGAACCTTGATAAACGCTGTAACAGAACACACAAGATGAGCCAGCTTTAGTCTTCACAGTACTTACTGCCTATTCCTGATCTGAGATCACTTTTCCCCTCCAACGCTGCTTTCCTACTGATAAAATTATGTACAATGCTGAACTACCAAAAGCCACCTGCAGAGTCTTTTGGGTTTATGCAGAGAAACTAAACGAAATTGAATAGAAATAAACGAAATGGCTAATTTACAATGTAAACTGAAGATTTCCCAGGCTTTGTTTTCAGGTAGAAAAAGAAAACTACCATGAAACATTCCAAAATGGTCTCACTCTAGTAGTTTCCAAACTGCCTCCCTACTTCATCTTTCTTGCTAGATGTAACTTGGAAAGAATATAACGGAAAGACAATAGCAAGGGCTTTTGCTATTATCTAGCTTAAATTCTAGCTGTTCTGTTCTACTTACTAGCTGTACAAACTAAGGAATATGCCAAGACAGACACAGATCTTTCCCCTGAAATATTCTAAACATGCCAGATGCCCTGTAGTTAGCTTGCCAAGTCCCAGGCCGCAAGAGTTCTCTCTGGGCACGGCAGTGCCAAATTCAAGGTCACGTTTGCTGCACCTACAAATCACTCAAATTGTTATCACCATTGGACAATGCTTCTGGTTGACTTCCTTCTCCAGTCCCCAAAGAGTCCCTGAAATCAGTTTTCTCCAAACTCTCAGCTCCTTCTATCTCTCCTACGCACAGCCAAACTTTCGCGGTCCTGTTCTCCACACGGAATTGCCTCAGTGCCTGCACTGTCTTCTCTCTCCCACCGCCCCTTGAAGGGAAAGAAAGCCTTTTATGAGCCAGGTGTGGTGGCACAAGCCTGTATTCCCAGCACTCAGGAGGCTGCAGCAGCAGGACAGAGTTCAAGGGCAGCTTGAACTACACAGCAGGATTGGCTCAAAACAATGAAACAAGAATGTCTTTTCCCTAAAGTAATCTCATCATCCCACTCACACTTTACCTCCTCTAGGACGCTGCGCCATAAATGTTACCCCCTCTCTTTTTCTTTCCTGCATTTTACCCTTTTCCCCTTTCTCCAAATGAGCCTCAGCTTTATTTATCATTAATTCCCTTGACCTGGCTAATCTCTCATATTCCTCCTTTCTTAAAAATGTATTACAGTAAAAGACAGATTTTCATTAATCCCCCTCAAAACACTCCCCATGCTTTGAACGCACCTACCCCATTGTTCTTGCCACTCTCCCCAATTTGATCAGTGCATAGTGGTGGTATGGCACAGATGAATGGCCACAGCTTTCATTTCAGAAGTTTTGTACACACACGTAACATACTTTAGCCATTGCCGCCATCACCCGCCTAGTTTCACATAGTTTTTGGAGGCACGGGGGTTCGATGTGTATATTGTAATCACCTCCCTCCCTGTGCCCTTTCCTGTTTTCTTAAATTAGCAAGCTTTGGAAGGTTTTCCCCATGTATTCCTTAGCCCCTCAAAATGGTCATTTACTGTCTAGCCATTCAGCAAACATTAAATACTTAATATACAGCATCTAATGTGGTAGGCTCCAAGGATATAAAGATGAAGAAAAGTCTACTGGCCCAATTTTTTATGACCTGATCCTAAAAACAACTGAAATTCTTCTCTGTAGAAAGCCAAGCCCTCTGCTTGGTCCTCATCGCTCTCTACTACTCCACAACACTGAACAAGACCAGCCGTCCCCTCTTTGCCAAAATTCTCTCCCTCAGAGTTCAAAGCACTTTCCTCCCAACCTTTCTGATATATCCCTTTATCTCTTTTAAACTATCCCTATTGCCTCCTTTCGTCTATTTCACTGAATTCGGCAGTCCTTCACGCCTCTGTCCTCAGCCCCCTTTTCTGTGTACACTCTCTCCGTTCTGATCACATCTACAACCGGAGCTTTCATTATCATCCTTGCGTATGTGAATCCCAAATAACAGCAGCTAAGATGACTACGGCAGTTTTGTAATAGATAAGGAAACCAAGAGTGAAGAGGCCAGGAAGTTTGCCCAAAGACACAGGACTAGGAAGCAGCAGAGCAGGTCTTGAACACTGGCAATGTGTTTTCATAGCTAATGCTGACCATCCACGCCACACACTGGTCCATGACCTAGAGAACCATTCTCAGGGACCACACCCAATTTTCAATCATCTTTTAGATATTTCAGCCAGACTATACTGCTCGTACCTCAAACACATTTCAATCCATCTTCCCTCACCAAAATCAGTTCTTGATTCTCCTTTCTCAATTTGTTACTTGAAAACTAATCTCTCCACAACTTCACCTCGGCCCCTAGTCTCTTGTCTGCACCCACCCCTGGGCATCTCCGAAGGTTCTAACATCAGGCTTCAGAACCTTAGTGTCCCCAACTCCAGGCCAACGCAACTCCTGCCACGGAGCATCTTCAAGGTTCCCCTCAGTTCCCCCCAATATATTCAAGACACCACTCTCGATTGCTCAGAGAACATCTTTACATGCTTTTAAGTGTTTGTTTTCTGGTTTCGCATACCAGTTCTCCATCCTTTGCCCGAATGGCATTTTGCCTTCTTCCTTAAAATTATATGCCTCCTGGCACCCTGTGTCTTCATCCTTCTTTCCATCCATCTTAACTTCTACTTCCCTCAATGTTTCTTTTCTTGCTTACAAAACTGTCATCACTAGCTACACTGATACTACTTTCTTCTGGTGCTGATCTTTATTTCCTCTATGATTATCCATGTGTGTCTCCTATCTGCCAAACTAAGATACAAGCGTTTTGTGAAGGAAATGGCTACATTTTAATATCTTCATCTTCTCTCCCAAACACACAGCTTGTTTGTGACAGGAATGATGCAAATTATTCTCTTCTCTTCTGCTACCTTTCAGATAAAATGCTAACCTTGCTTTCTTTCCTTACCAACAGTAAATACAAGCTATTATATTCCTATTTTTATTATGTATTTTCATCAGTATACATTTGCAGTACATAATGATTACATTTATCGTGGGGAGTTTGTACACATACATAACATCTTCATTCTTTTTCATCCCCCTCCCCTCCTATTCCTTACTCCCTCCAACTCTTGATCCCCTTCCCACTTGAAAAGGTCTAGTTCCATTTTTTTCTTTTACCACTTTTCCTCTTCTTTTCTGTCCCTCCTTCTCTTGTTCCCTACTATTAAACGTTAAGTACTCAAAGGGACACAGGTCTCCAGAAGAAAAGTGAGGCAGAGTTTATTTTCTTGAGGATAAAGTAGGATGCAGAATGTCTTCGAATATTTTTATAGGAATAAAGTTACTGACCCAAAGAGCTGGCCAAATTCCAATACAGGTAATTCTCCACTGTCCCTCTGATCCCTTTGCTATTTCAGCTGGGTGATGTGCCTCCTCCAATCCGGGGCCCAGGAAGGAATGTGGCGTGCACCGGGAACAGCTGCAGGCCGCCACCCGGCCAGGACAGGCCTCGTGGCCCAAGCACCGGAATCCCTGACTGTCCCTGACCAGGCTCCAGAAGGACCCTGGAACTCAATTAGACAATGTCTTGAAATCCTTGAATGAAAGACGCTACATAAGCATAGTATGAGCTACAAGAATTTCTCAAAGACTTAGTTCTCACTTCCTCTCCCTTCTCCCCAAAGCTTATTATAGATGCCTGAACAAATCATTTACATGCAGGGGGGAAGAGAAATAATACTCTCAAAGCTAAGTGCTATTTTTAAAACTGACCTTGTGTGTGTTCACTGTATATGTCTAATACTGGTGCTTCTAAATTTAGGTTTATTTCATTTGGATTATTTCAAAACATATATACTTATTGATTCCTAGCTATAATTAAAAATTCTAAAACTCTAAAGGCCAACAAATATTAATTTGTTAAAAATCATTATTATTTTAAAAGAGAAACCACTGCAGTGATCCTTTAACCCTTCCCACTCACACCTTATTTTGTCACCGGCAGATTACAGGCATTAAGATTATCAGCACACAGGGCAGGTACCCGCTCCACAGGTAATCCAGCAACTAGTTCTTTTTTAGTTATGAAACATCCTGTACTTTTGTGCTTTCAAACAGACTTCAGTAAGGTTAACAGTTAAATTTAGCTTTGCCTTTTCCTGATCATACATACAGATGTAGCAGGCACAAAGGGCAACGTTAACCCAAACATAGTTTTTTCCAAAAACAATTTCCAAAATTAGAGAAAAGTACGTCTCAGTCCTATTCATAGGAAGCAAACAATTTTCCCTGACAGCTTTTTTTCTTCTCTAATTCTACTAGAATGAAAAGTGGCCTGATATCTAAAGAGTGACATTCTGTGAAAACAAGTGGACTGTGACCCTTAAATTTTGCTTGTGGTTTGCAATTAGAATTTCTCCAACCTGCTTTCTGAGGACTATAGCAATTCTGAATTACTATTTTGTAGGACAACACAAGGCTTTCTGCTCTACTCCCAAAGCTCATACTTCAACTTTGAAAAAACAGAAGATTCTATTATATATATATAATATATATTCTATAATATATTTGTATTGAGCAAACAACCACCTTTTCCCCCTTTAAACTACAAGTATGTATACTCTTAATGAAATAAAACTATGGAGATCTTACATAATAATTTTTTATTGCTACTAAGATCCTTTTAAAAAAAGGACAAAAGAATCTTATGGCTGAGCCTAGCTGGAGAAATTCAATATTTAAATTGAAGTTGTTGGGGCTGGGGATTTAGCTCAGCAGTTAGAGCGCATGCCTACCAAGCACAAGGCCCTGAGTTCGATCCCCAGCGCACACACACACACACACACACACACACACACACACACACACACAAAATGAAGTTATTTTGTAAGTGAACAAAAGATTTTTCCATTTAAGTGACGGGACAAAAGAAGTGACAATTTTCAAACTACAACCTTGTGCTAAATTAAAAATTGCATCAAAGAACTTGTCTTACAGACCATGTTGAGCTTTTCTTAAATAAAAAAGAGGAAGGCAATATTTGGGTAGACTGCACACAAATGTTACTGCTGAAAGTCCTAGGGACCTAAATATATCTTCATAAATCATAAGCTAATATAGTTTGGGAGTCATTCATTCTTCTATCTATTCATAGTCTCTTCATTCAAATATCTGTAAAGGGTGCCAGGCACAATTCTAAACACCAGACTTTCAGGCAGTAAATAATGTCAACACCATTTTTAGACATCTCACTTACCTTTGGTTTAGAACAGAAACCTAAAACTTTTTTGCAACAGTCATTAATCCTATTGCAAACAGAGCCAGGCTTTTCTGGTTTATAAATACAAACAGCAATCTCTAGGGCACTTCTATAATATTGGTTGGTTTTTTAAAAAAATCTAATTATCTTCTAGCTGTTATTTTCCACTTAATCACTCTTACTTTTTTCCGTATTTTGCCCTGAGGCTAAATAAAACAAAAAGAGAGACTGATAAGAAGTTATTCCTCTCTTATCAGTTGTTCTTAATGACTCAGGGCTGCGGAAGTCCCATGCTCCACCCTATTAATTTCTCCTACATGAGCTCGCCACACTTAATGATTCACTCACAGAAAAAAATTTCCGTGTCTTTTCATCAGTTTTGGGGTGTTTTCGTAAAACTAAACCCAGCAGTAGATCACCAAGAGTTAGAAAGTGTTTATAACAAGTTCAGTCTTTCCCGGCACTGATTTGCTTATTATTTCTCATGAATTTTTTTTTTTTTACACTAACCTACTCATTTGCTGTTGTTTTTTATCTATCTCTAAGTAACATGCTTCTTTTCTACCTGTCCCCAAGTTCAAATGTGATTATTTTCAAAGCCCAGCGCAGGTATTCACTCCTCTAGGAAATCTCCCTGACCTTTCATCGACCCAATATCTTCCTCAGAAGCCAGGAAACACTTTTAACGGGCACGCTTATCTAAAGGTGCAGTGGTGTAGTGGACTCCTTATCTGCTCACCTTGAGAGGAAGGACCTTACCTTTGTACCTTTAGTTATCCAGGGCCCAGCAGAGGGACTAGGGCATGGTAAACTTTTTTTTATTAAGTTGAAATGGAAATTCAGAATCTAACTCCTCAAAACTCAATTTCCATATCATATTGGACTTATACATTTGTCAGAAATGTATAAAACTTCCAGGAAACCATCTGGCGATAAATAGCAGGAATTTTGATAATGCTCAATCCTCTAGTTCTCTCCAGAAAGATATCCTAGGAATTAAAAATATAAAACATTTTGCAAAACAATGTCTAATGTTACATCAATTATCATAGCAAAGAACAAAAACTTAAGAAAAATCTACCAATGTTAAAATAATTAATTGATGATATACTCAGTGAGGTATAATTCAGTGAAGAATTCAAAGGATTTACAGATACATAAAGGAAATTCTATGATTCTAAGTAAAAAAAGTAAGACAAAAAAATTGTACATATTATTCCAGTACACTAACAAATGTAAATAAGAAAGAAATACAAGAAAATGTTAACAAGGCTTGTTTAGGGAAACTGAACCAAGAACATGTATTTCCCTTTTCTCTTTTTCCATATTTCCCCAAATTCTGTAATACTTAACTTATGACATAATTTTCCAAAAAATGGATAGTTTCTACAAAAATGGTCAAAATATTCACCCAAACTAATTTCCCAAATTACTTTAGCCACTATGATTACAGGAATTAAGTCATCATCTAAAAACATGATTTGAATGACAGGAAGAAGTTTATTTTCTACTACATAATATACGTTAGAATATAACAATTTATAGTACAGTCTATTAGAAAGGTACCGTATATGTATGTACATGTACACTATTAGAACCTTAAATTCTCAGCATCTTGCAACATAGCACAGAAGAAAAATCCCCCGAAGAAGAGACAGAAGTAAGTGCTATTCAACAAGCATTCTGTTTAGGGTTTTGGATATTGAAACAAGGTCATTCTCCTTCCACCAAATTTCCAAAGTGACAGAGGAGCAGTATCAGCTAGTGTTTGTCTTTGTGTAACTATAAAAGGGAATCACAGTGCTTTAAAAACAAGTTTCCTCAAAAGATAAATGAAGCCAGACATGGCAGTGCAAGTCTGTAATCCCAATTCGCGGGGAGGTTAGGCAGAAGGAGTTCAAAGCCAGCCTGGGCACCTTACAGAGGCCCTGTCTCCACAGACAAGAAAATGGACTGGGGATGCAGCTAGTGGTAGAACACTCCCAGTTTTGATCTTCAGTACCACACACAGACACACACACCAAAAAAACATAAATGGAAAAGCAAGTAATCATTATATAGAATGGATCAGACACTTAAGAACCTGTACATTTCAAAACTATCTAATGACAATATGAGTCACATTATTGAAATGGTGTTGATAGCCCACAAAAATGTCACTGCTCATTAATGAGCCACTTTAAAATATGCAGCTAAAATAAGAAAAAAAAAAACCCGTAATGAGGATTTACAAGCAGTTGACTAAAAAAATTACTAAATTATAAAGCCTCAGCTCAATATCCACACACTTGACCTGTCATGAGTCTCTCTCTGAGGCATGTGTCTATCCCAAGAAGCAGCATCCTCTTAGTTCACTCATTCGACATTTACAAGCATTTACAGTATTAAAATTAACTGTGCCCGTGATTCTAATTCAACGATCAGCTAAGAAGTGACCATTAGGTACTTAAAAGCTGAGACATATATATAACTGCAATACAAGGGGAGAAACACGAAAAGCTGTATAAGAAACCTGGAAGAACTGAGTAAGGCAAAATATGAGGGAAAAAAACACCAAAGAAATCACTTGCAGCTCACTTGGGAAGGAAGAGGAGAGGAAGTTAAGAGCATCCCAGGGAAGGCAGAGTTCACCTGAGCAGAGGGAGAATTTCAAGAGTCCCAGATGGCTCAAGTTCCATCTGCAGGTGGAACTGAACTTTCTCTTTCCCTCTGAACACGCTGCCTATTTGCCTAAACAACCGTCTCTTCTCTTTCCGCCGTGCTCACTTGTATGTAAGTCTTTCCCGGAAGCCCCCATGACACCAACCTCCCTCAGATCCTACCTGGGTGCTCTCTGAATGCCTGTGGAATGCACACAAACACAAGTAGAGAACTTTAGGTAGGAAAATTAAACTGCACGTGAATATTATATTGCAACATATCTTCTGTGTGCCTTTACACAACTTGTTACACTTAAGAGTCACTTTTCCAACATATGTAGAACCTGACAGTTGCATAATTTTCTTTCAAGTACTACATCTGACACATTCAATAGTGTCAAGAAACTACAAAACAACAGAAAACTGTCTTCCATTTGACACTGATTAAACAAGACCAGGGGAGTAGAATGGCTCTCTGAGTAGGTTTCTCTGGACTTTGGTCAAAAGGCTGAGTTAGTTAGCCTTAGTTAGCCTGTTTGTTTTTGTAATAACAAGTGAATCTTTTAGAAGTAAACCCAAGAACTTACTGGAGAGAAAAGTATTTTTTAATGACTTGACTTTACCAAAACACTTAACTCTTCTGTAATCCTTTTCCCACCATTTTGATTACATTTTTCACTATATTATTTTCCTTCTAGAAAATAGCATGGAAGGGCCTTTTGAAACTTCAGTTTGATCTTATGCTACTGCAGCAACTAAAATACTATCTTTTCTCACAGCTCAAAACTCTAAATTCCCCAGAAATAATTCATGAATCACCCACAGTAATGAAAATGTAAAGATGTATAAGACATAATACTTTTTAAATAAGATTGGAAGTTTAGTGAAATCAGTTAAGCATATACAGGTGAATACAGAAAGGTTAAGTTCTATGTAACAGTGATCTAGGGATGTGAGAGTGTAAGAAGGCAGCCTCCAGAGAAAACTGGGTTCAAATTCTAACTCTACTACTACTTCTTAATTTTGAGGCTCTTATTCAAGAGCTTCAGTTTCCTCTTTTTTTTTTTAAATGGAAATAATACTGTTCATCCAGGAGCCATAATGTGGATTAAATTTTTTAGGTGTCTTACATACTTGCTGTCGCTTAGACAATACTCTTGGAATAATAGCCATTAACATTTCTATTTTTCTAAGTTATTATTGTTGATGAAGATGGCATTGATTTTAGGAGTAATAAAGTTCTAAGGAGTCAAAAAGAGACTGTAGTACTAGAAAGCAAGCGTCACGTAAGAAAAATTGAGGCTGCTGCTCTTCTCCAATTGTGTGTAATTACAATGATAGTTAATATATTACGGACAGCCAACAAACCTGTCCTCGTCACTTTTTAAATCTACCAGTTTCCCAGTCCTAGAATAAGAGACAGGTTATAGCAGGTGACGTCTACGATTTCACCTTAAGAAGTATTGTTCTTTACATCTTAACTGGAATCAGAGGAATCTTATCATCTGTGAGATGCCACTTTACTTACAATAATTTTATTCTAAGGGGCTAGGGGTGTAGCTCAGTGCTACAGAGTTTGCCTACCAGGAACAAGGCACTGGATTTGATCCAGGGTTGACTTAATGATATTGTTATAACTTCAAATTCTTAACACAGCCCCCATGTAAACAAGCACCAATTAATTGCTAATAATGTATAAAACAGTGTACAATACACTATCATAAATGGGGAGGGATGAATGTTAAAAAAAAAAAAAAAAGATATCAACCAAGTCCTACAGACACAAGTCAGCCTCCTTGTCAGTTCAAGGATAAAATTTGCAAAAATAAGTTGAAATACAGTTCACAAAAAAAGTTAAATGCCCAAGACATCTCCAGTAGTAATTTCTAGTTACTCATTAAAAGGACACATAAAAGGAGATTTAGTGGTAAATTTTCATTTTTATAGTAGGTTGATTCAGTATTTCAATGAAAGAGAAAAATATTAATCTAGCTATATAAACAAAGTCCTTGGTGGTTCTGGGAAAACCTCAAGCAATCATTCAGGCAGAGGTGGACGCTCATTATTAATTTCACATTAAGGTACTCGACAACCATAATCTTTATTAAGTTTGCCTCATTTAATGATGTTGGAATACAGAAAGGATTTTTATTATTTCCTAAAATGTGAATTTTTAAATTATTTTTACCTTCTAACTAGTCTTGAACATCAATAATACTCTCCTTAACTAAAAGAAGGAAACGAATATCTACTATCGAGGCCCACGTAAAAATGTAAGTAGTGCAACTAAACATAACTAAAGGCCACAAAATAATGAAGATGATACATGCCACTTCCGGGCCCAATAAATTAAGAGCTGCACTGATTCCATTAACAAAAATAAAAATGATTTACTAATTTGTTTCTTTAACCATTATTCTAGCCAAGAATTCTTCAAATATTAATTTGTCCAATTAGTTCCACATTGCCAAATCAATAACATATAATTGGTGCAACTTGATTCATCGATAGCATCTCAATTTTAGTTCCAATTCAAAACAAGTAACCATGAGGTAGAGAAATCATAGTAATTTCTTAATTGCCTGGCTGTCAAAAAACAAAAATAGCAAGAATTAGTTTTGACCTCCTTATTAAAACATAAGGATTATTTAGAGATATACAAATACATCACTAGCTCTATGTATATGGTCAAGCAGTTTTATAAAGTCCTGATCTCATGTTCTATTAATATTTCCAATCTAGGAATTAATACAACTAGTAAAGTTTAAAAAATCAAAATGATTTAACTACATGATGAGATTTTAAAGAAGTATAAAAGAAAACCCCTTTTTAACTTCAGCAATGGAGCAGAGGTAAAATATACTTGTAGTAGCATGTAGTATTTCAAGTGGATTTAGCTTAGTGGTTAGAGTGCTTGCCTAGCAAGCACAAGGCCCTTAGTTTGATCCCCAGTACAAAAACAAAAAAAATTATGTGTATATTGTAATAATTACATTTTACAAAAACAACTCGTGGCGTATCCGACTATGTAATAATGAGTGGTTTCCAAAGATCAAGAAGTACACTGGACGATGAATGGCAAGAAGACATTATTAGTATCAGGAAGTGTAAAATGCAAACTAAATCACAGGAACTATTTCTAAAGATATCTGTTATCAGAATCATCGGTTCACTGGATTCTGATAAGCTTTATGGTCCTTGATGGACTTCATGCAATCTAACAATTTATAGTTCTAAATATGTCCAAAAAGCAAATTAGCAAAGATAGTATTAGCAGAGCAAATGAGCATTTATTATGTACTAACCTAACCAGGATCAAAATGATATAATTTCTAATTCTCATGGTGAAAATACGAGACAAAAACTCTACTGTCACTAGTCACCATTTACTAAGTATACCCTTCATTCCCAAAAAATAACTTTTCAGAAGACAGAACTGATACCTAAAATATCAACTGTTTGAGATGCTCCTATTCCTGTTTTTAATTCTAAAAAGAGACGAGATTCTCTGTGATGAGTGTACTTACCTACCTGCTCAGTAACACCAGTAATGAATGTTCTGTGCAGGCACGTGCAATATAAAAGGAAAGTGATTCTTCAATAGACTCTGAAACTCCCAAATATGGGGTGTGTGACTAATAGCTGGGAGGAAACATGACTGAAACTGTCGGCTAGAAACCCATTAAAATCTAAGCACAGAAAAATGCCTCGGTGGCAGTATAGTTGGATGTGCAAATCTGTGCAGGAACATAGCCAAATTTTTGGCAATTCCCTCACAGTCCTGGATTTACTGACAAAAGGTCTTACTTTTTCAGTTGTAATGTTACATCTAAAAGTTATCACCTGAGTTAAAGGAACTGCCTGGTCTTTAAAACACCTGGATTTACAAAGACACAGAATTTCAAATAACATAAAAAGTTGCACAAAAAAATTATGTTTCCCTGGGCACAGTGGCACATGTCTCTAATCTCTGTTACTTGGGAAGCTGAGCCAGGAGGATCACAAGTTCAAGACCAGCCTGGGCAATTTAGTAAGACCCTATTGCAAAATAAAATTTTCAAAATTGCTGCGATGTCACCCAGACTGGAGTGTTTGCCTAACATGCACAAGGCCCCGAGTTTAGCCCCTATAACCAAAACAAGGGTATGCTCCCCCAAATTACCCAATGCAGCGCCCCAAAATCAGTGCCTTAGAAAAAATAAGCACATTCTTTGACTTCATTCTACATTTGCCTTTGAATATATTTGTCACTTTTAAATATTTTTCTGCAAAAAATGTTTTCTTAGATCATACCATTCCCTGAAGGGAATGTGATTCAAAAACTTGCATCTTAAAGTATGTGCTTTTAATATACTACTTTACAGAAGTCAGTATTTGCTTGTTCTTAGAAGTAAGCTAACTCTTTGACAAATAATTTAATAACAATGTTCTCATTACCTCAGTCAGTCTGTTCTGAGCCCCTTCTAGGTCCTCGGTGTTATGTGTTTTGAATGTTACATCAAAAAATTAACATAACCCATTTTAAAAAGAATATGTAATTTAATATTTATATAGATTATATAAATATGTACATTAAAATACAAATATTCAATAAAAGCTGTAGTTGTATGATAATATCAAACTGCTGAGCATTTCATAGAAAAAGTGTTACAATTTTTACAGATATAGTAATGATAGCTAAAACCGACATGGCACTTTGCAATTTAAGAAGTTATTCTTACAAAATCACTGAATTCGCAAAACACCCTGTGAGACCCCATGAGTATGTTTTTCCCCATTTTACTGATGAAGAACCTTACGGCCAGGAAAGGTAAACAACTGAACCAAATTCACACACTAAGTAGCAGGACCGAGATTCACATTGGGCTCTCATAGTTAATAAATCTTCCACTAGATTTATAATTTTCAATTCCTTTGAAATAAGTACTTTAATTTGATCACTTCAACAACCCTATCAGTAAATAACAGCAGCTCGTATTGACTGAAGGCAGACTGTGTGTCAGGTGCTAATCTACACTGTACTAATTGATTCACTTCACACAAAAACCCTACAAGAAAAGGTTCCATTAGCACCCTATTTGACAGGTTAAAAAGAAAAAAGAAAAAAAGGCTCGGGGAATACAGGTAAACTGACCACAGTCATCAGCGGGTAGGGATGAGAATCAGAATTCGGGCCGCGCAGTGGGTTCCAACACCCGTGACGTTCCCGGACACCACACTCAGGCAGGTTAAGACTTGGGGTGGTGAGGGAGAAGCCCCATCGGGCAAATCAGGCCGCAGAGACTCAACTGCCTTAGAGCAGGGCAAGGGGGCAGGAGGTATGTGAACAGGGACCATTCCTGCCATTCTGATGCAGAGATTATGAACTGGGTGGAAGACTAGGGCTGACTCTATTTGAGGAAGTTAGTAAACCTGAAGCACCAGATTGATTTGAGAGAAAATTTAAAGCCACTGAAAGATTAGAATAGATGTTATAATGCGCCCCCCCAATACCTACCACACAGAAAGGAATGCTAAAATCAGTGAAAAAAGATTACACGTTCTTGTTTTTTCCTTTTATTCCCCGAAACAACCTTTATAATTTAGCACCTGCTATCATTTTTTAAAACTCGAGTATGCTGTAGAGACTACAAAGGAAGATAATTAATAAAACATGTTCCTCAGTAGTTTTCATACTATGGTGCTAGGGTGCTGGCTACTTTAGCAAATAGATCATCCTGAGAATCATTAAAATCAGATGAAGGAAATAACAAAATCTATTTGAATAAAATGCCAACCTAAACCTACAGTACATGCTAAAAGGAGAATTTTCAATAAATATGAAAAGCTTAATCATTGCCAGGGATAAAGGCAATGACACCGCAATACTCATAAAAAGTTTTGGAAATACATACTAAATGAGGAAAGCTAATGGAATTTCTTATTACTTAAACCAGGTCACTAAGATGGGCTTACATTATGACATTTTATTCACTTAAATTTCATTTTCATTTCACCAAATCATAAATTTCCATGGAAATACCTTAGACACGTGCCCACAATAACTGGAATGCCTAACATTTCAGTGTAAGTACGTCTACATGAGTTCAACAAAACAAAAACGCAGTGCGATTCCTCCAAGCTCTTTGCTTATGTCAACAGCTATTTTACAAGTACAAGTTACCTTCGTAGACATAAACTGCTTGTGTGAAATACATTAAATGATCCCTTGTGAAGCGTTGGTGTAGAAGACCAAGCAGAGGTCTAAGCTGCACTCAGACCACACACACCAAGCTGCATTTCCTAGAACACAGCAGCCGTAAATTTTTCTTCCCAAAGTCATTACCGTTAAATATACCTTGATGAATTAAGTTCAAGTGTAACTACAATTCAAATATATAATTCAACTGAGCTCTGCCCTATTTTTCCCTCTCAAAAGCAAAAGGGAATTATGATTTTAATTCTTCCTATTCCGGGATTCTTCTAAAAGTTGTTTTATACTGGAGCTAAAAAGCAAAATGCACTTAGCGACGTGTATTTGCTCTACAAAACAGTTATTTACATACTGCTTATAACACAGATCAGATTTTATGAAATAATAATATTTGTTCACTTATTTTTAAACTATACAAACCAAGAAGCAGTCAGGAAAAAATAATCTCAATATGTAATATGACACCTAAGTCTAAAATTCAATTATAACTAAATGATCTATTTACTTACAACAAAACCAACAAGCAACATGACGAATACAAAATCAACACACATATGGTTGAAAATACCCACCCCTAGCAGAAAGCTTTTTGGTGTTGATAATTTTGGCAGCATACTCTTGTCCGGTAGGGATTTTCATACATCTTCTCACCACTGAGAATGCCCCCCTGGAAACAAATCATTAGCAGGTCATCAATAGCATCAGATCTAATACCCTGCTAAACATTTACAAAACCTGAGCATCTGTACTGATTTCGGTGAATCGTCAAACATCAGTGTAATTCACTAACATCCAGAAAGCGAAAAATTTCTTCCAGGGAACCCAGGCGTTTTTTAATGTTGAGGCATAAAAAGCAAATTTTACCTAACGGGGAGCACTCAGTATTAGTGAACAAAATGAAAGGAACTGCTAATTATGACCGCTCTTGTTGGCACCGGAATTTGGAAAATATTTTACAATTCAACTCACCCAGCTCCAAATGCTCTGGGAAAACCCTGCACAGAGCAGGGCTGAGGAGTACCAGCAAAAATCTGCTGCCTGTTTATTTTGGTAGGAGAAAAAAATTAACGTGGCTCCAAGTAAGTAAATATGGCGATTGTTTTCATTAAAATATAAATCTTGAGCACACTGGTGTGTGGCTTAACAAATCCTGCTAGGGTGATTTCTCTCTGCCCTGTTTGGGGCTGGGGGAGGGGAGAGACTGAATTAAGCTGCTCTTCCGACATATTCTCCATGTTTTAACAGCAAACGACATATAAGGGTTTAATTTTCATTACATTTAAAAATATGTACCATTCATCGAACTCAACTGTACAAACCAACAACATACACGCAAACGCACCCCTGTCGTAAGTAATAACTGAAACTAGCGATGGAGGAATTGGGTTTGGGTTTGATGCTACACAAATCAACCTTTGGGGCTCGGCCACTAGGTTCCCCCGCACAGTCCTCAGGAGGTATCCAGCCCCCTTCCCTAACATCTCCAAGTAGTTCTGCCACTCCAGTGCAGAAGGTGGTGTCACACAAGCCAGGCTACCCCTGGGCAGAGCTCCGAAGGGCTCTTCCGCTGCCCATAAAAAAAAAAAATCCTCGCAGAGAGCGCAAAGACGCACTCTCAAATCCCAGGAAGAACGAAGGTGAGCGAGTAATCCGGTGTAAAGAATAATAGCGGATACGGGGCAGGGGGTTGGGTTCGGTCGGGTGGCCCTTTTCCTGGACAGAGCAACTACTGGACGTGAAAGCGACTGTCCACCAAGCCAAGTTGAACTTTCGGCATCAATAAATATGGCACCGTCGCGGCAGCGAGTGCTCAGCCGTGCGCGGGTCAGACCGGGAGGCATCTCTATTTACAGAAAACGCGATCTGTGTGCCGTGGTACGTGGGTTCTCGTTTCCCCTCCACACGCACACCCCGCGCGCGCACACAGGAGCACACTTCGCAGGATGACAGCTCCAACCGCAGAGACCGTAATTCACCAAGTCTCTCGGGCGGGGACGGGGGCGCGGGGAGAGGCTGGGGATCCTCGGGCAGGGGGGTCCGCGCTCTCTCCGTCCCCTCCCCTTCCAGAGACTGCGCCTTCCCCAGAGCGCCACACCGGGGGTCCAGCCCCCGCCCCCGATCCCCCCGACTCCCTCGCCCCGCGCCACAGGCCAGTGGGGTGGGGGCGACGCGATCCGCCCTCTGCTGGAAAGGGGACGCGCGATGCCGGGCGGGCGAGGGCGCTTACTTTCCGAGCTCCTCGAAGAGCTGGTACTCGTCGGTGAACCTGGTGCAGGTGGCGGTGGAGGCCATCCTCGGCGGGCGGGCGGGCGCGCGGCTTTCCCGGGACTGGCCCCGCGGCGCTGTCACCCAGGCCAGCTCACTTTCCGCGTCCCGAAGTCGCTCGCTCGCTCGCTCGCCGGCGAGGAGGGCGCGCAGGGGCGGGGCGCGCGGAGCGGACCGGAGGGCGGCGCGGGTCTCCGCCGCCGCCTGCGGGCCTCGCTCGCCTCCTCGGCCTCCGGACGGTGTCTGCGCCCCCTTTCCAGCCCCTCTCCCCGAATGTCAGGGGCAGAGTCCTCCGAAGAGAAGAGCCGGCCGGGAGAGGGAGGCGCGGCCGCGCGCGGGCGGGTGGCGAAACACTCGGCGGCGGGGCGCAGGAGCCGGGGCGCACGGCCCCAGCCCGAGGCAGCTGTCGCGGGCGCGGCGGGGACTCGGCGGTCCACGGGCCCGCAGGCTGGGGACGCGGTGGCGGCGGAGCGCTGAGCCCCGACTGCCGAGCCGCTCGTCTCCTCCCCCGGCGCCGCCTCCGCGCCGGGCCCCTCCCTCCGCCGTCCGAAGCCCCCTCCCCGCGGCCCCACGCCTCCCTCTAGCGACTCCGGCCGCGGCCCCGCCTCCGGGCTCTCCGGCGCACGCGGTCCTCGGGGACACCCGGTGGGCGGAGGGCTGGGGACGCCTGGGGAGGGCCGGGTGATGGAGCGAGGCGCCCGAGGGACCTGTCTACACCCGCGGAGCGTGTGCGGCGCGAGACCCGGCCGGCGGGGCGGGAGGACGCGCGGGGCCGGGACGTGGTCGCCACCGAGGGCGGACGCGGGCGATCGGCGACCCGGGACGGAGAGGCGAGGGCAGCGCGCCACGTTTCACTTTAGCTTTGCGGGCCACCTCCCGCAGGGATCCTGGGGCGCCGATCAGACCCTGGCCATCCCCACAGGCCTCTGCTCGGCCTCGAGTCTACAGCAGGCGAGCGAGCGCCCTGCCAGGGTGCCACACCTTCCTGCTCCCGGAGTAACTCCCCCAAAGCCCGGCAAGTTCTGATAGTAAGCCTGCCTCTCGCGAGATTTCCCGCCCGGGCCAGGGGCGGGGGGGGCGGGAAGGTTGGGTGTGGGTCACGCGACCCAAGGGGCTGACGTCACTCATCACATGAACATGTCTGGTCTCTTTCACTTTGCAAAAAGGAGAGGAAAAGGAGAGGTCGTGCATGCTTTGCTTGCGTGCGCAAAGATCCGCCCGGATAGTGGCTCACGAGGCCGCTCCGTGCCTGGTTATTTAAAAAACCACTTCGCAGAATTCGAGCCTGTGACCTGCTCGTTAGTCTATCTGGCATTGTTTTGCTTAAGCAGAAGTATAACTGTGCATTACATTTTAAATAGAGAAATTGTTGCTGACTGCTGAAATGACTTCTAGATGGACCCTCTTTGCAGGGTTAGGTCTTTAGTGAACTGTGCATTTGCAGATCTAGAGGAAGTATTATGAATGTCTTTTTTCAAATAGCTGCCTTTTGTTCCACAGCCCTGGACTTGAGAAACCTCACATTTACTATTGCTCATTTGCTCTTTCTTATAATTACGTCATGAATTTAAAATTTCATAGGTGGAAGATAAAAGAAAACTTGCAAATAAAGAGGATCTAAGGTTAAAAGGCGGTGTCGCTTGCTCCCTGAGGCTGTTAATAATTTACCTTGTGTTTGCCGGTGGTCACACATAATCCTAATTCCCTTACTTCCTGATCTAAGGAATGCAGTTCTGCCAGTGACTGCTTGCTGAAGATGTTCATAAAATTTTTTAATATTTTTAATTTTTATTTGGTTGTTGATTTTGTGAGTTTTGCCAGCATCTCAGATACTTTGTCCCCTACTCCACTGATAAGTATTTTCATGTTAAATTATTACTCAGTGTCTGCGTGGCTCTATCCGTTAAAATGTTGTTTGTAATCAAATGTTGTGTTTTACTATAATTTTTTCCTGCTTTGGTTTTATTTGCATCTGTGGCTAATTCTGCCCCACACCTTCCAGTAGCCTGAGTACAGCTTTCGATGATGCTGATTTCATCAATCCGTGCAGGTGTCGCACTCTTTGTCTTGGTTAGAACCTACCTGAAGAGCTATTGTCAGTTGCCACCTCAGTACAGAAGAACCGGTGATTCACCCTTGAAATTCTTTTTGCTATTTCTCCAGTTTGGACCTCACGAGTATTACATATTCTGTCTTTTATGTTGATAAATCTTAATGCCTATCACAATAAAACTGAAGGTTGTATATGTCTTGATTCCAGCCGTAAAAATAAGAATCCCCTTGTGTCAAATGGTATAGGAGAAGATGATGCCGAAAGCAACGTAAAGGAAAGAATCATGGTGTCTCAATATTAATTACTGTGCTCTAAATAAAAATAAAAATACAATTTGACCTTGTTTTTTAAAATTTAATATAATTTACATATTTAGCCATATGACTCCAAGTTCTAATGAAATAATATAATATTCTTTTTGGAATCTAAAAATGAAGCAGGAAAAGTAAAATTAAAACAATAAATAAGGATAATATGAAATTTTACAAGCGGGAAGAAAATTGTTTCCTAAATATTCAAGTAATGAAGTCTACATAATTGCAGTATTTATCTCAGTTATTTAAAGTACCAATAATTGTAAATGGTTATGATAATTGTGCAGTACAATAAAGGAAGCGTAACTGAGTTTAATATTGATGTATTATTACACGATAAGTGTCTACATTTATGCAAACACTGCTTGCCTAATCTGTATTTTATCTGTTTTTTGATCTATACGTTGTACTCATTAAATTATTTCTTAAACAAATATTTATAGTTATTTCTGTAATTTAAATCTCCTTACGACACTAATCAGGCCGAAGACTGACTCTTTTGAGTTCTAGTTTAACAGCGTTTCAGGAAGCTACAAAATAGAGTTAAACAAATTTTTAAAAGGTGTAGATCCGTAAACAAAGTAACACTAAATGCTATTCTTTGGTTTAGTGCTAGATGTATTTATATTTCATAGTACTTGCTTAACTGACTGTTCCCAGGAACAAAAGGCAGGGTGGTGGGTTAGAAAAAAAGTTGTTGAAGAAGATGCTGCTCATGAAGCTATGTAACATAGTAAATAGAATGAATGCTAATAATAGAGAAGAGTTCCTTTGTTTCATGGGGTGCTAAAATAATTCATTTTTCCTAATAATGAAAATAAATGTTTAAAGAAAATAAGAGAGACCCACACAACGAGAAAGTGGCTTGTTTCCATTACTTCCAAGTACACTGATCCTCTTGTAAATTATATTGTTTTTGATGCAGTCAGAAACAGGGACGTGGAATGAGCCACTCCTTTCCCTTCAGGCAGCTGTGGGCACGGCACCGATCTGGAGATTACCCATGTTTCGACTTACGAGGTCGCGATGCCCAAGGTGGCAGTCCTTTAGTTCTACACCAGGAGGAGTGGGGATGGGAGGCACCTGGAGTCAGAGGCGGCTGACCTTTAAGTGCCGGAAGCCTGAGTTGTGTGGAAACTCATCAAGGACTCGTCCTTTGCCTTTTACCTTCTGCCTACAGGGAGAACATCCCGTGATCTTCAATAAACATAGCTACCTACTACTTACTACAAGGTGTGCACTTGCCAATTCTTTCCTTGTCGTACACAAGAACCTGGAATATTTTGGCCCACTCAACTGTAACTTGAACGATTTTCTCTTTGGTTGCCCTTTCTCTTATTTCACACCCCTTTCCTGGGCTGTCTTAATAACTCACTATCTTTCTTATCTGTCTGAAATTCAGCTCTTCACATGTAGACCCAAGACAGGAATCTGGGGAAAAGGGATTTTCCTGAAACTGCTCCCAGATATAAAGGTAAGGTTAAAGGAAAAAATATTTTTCAATGCCACTTGCTAAGGCACAGCAATACCAACTTTATTTAGGGCTGTCACAACAGCGTAGGAACCACTGCAATGGGGTTTTGCAGTAGGGGACAGAGAGTGGGCACATCTCCCAGTATAAGGAAAAAGGAAAATATATGGCTAAGGAGGGAGGGTAGAGGGGGCGACGGGTAGGTGTGGATGAAAATTACTAGTGGGGAGATATAAGTGCTTAGTAAGGGGGTGCTCTAGATAAAATGACCGAACAGGATTCTTGCTGAAAGCACGCTGGGGAACTCTGGATAAACCAAAATAGCAAAATTGTGCAATGCAAAGAGGGATATGAAAGTGCGAGGGTGAGGAAGAAGAGTCAGAGGAGCCTCATAAAATTTAATCAAGGAGAGAGACTCAGCAAAGCATTAAGGGAGATAGGAGGAAAAACCACCACGCAGCATGTGCCCTCAAACAACACCTGGCCTCAGCCCAACTCTAGGGAGCTCAGAAACATTTATTCTATCAGTTTTGTTCCATGGAAGGCAAGGACCTACTTCTTCCTTCACCAGTTAGTCACTGATTGCTGTCTTAGTTTCTTTCTTCTTCTTGCTGAGACAAAATACAGGACACCCACAAGCTAAAAGAGGAGAGATTTATTTTGACTCACAGTTTACAGAGGTTTCAGTCCATAGTTTGCTGGCCCCAAGGCAAGGTGGGATGGCAGAGGGACATGGCAGAGGAGAAATAGTTCATGACAGAGCATGTGGGCTAAACAATTCCAGTAATTCCAGGATATGCCACAAAGGAAGCAGTCACAGCTCAGGATGTCCCAAGCAAAAAAATCACAGGAATTCACAGGTGAGCACAGAACTGGATGTGCACACAGAATTGGTATTCCAAAGAATTGGGAGGGAAACAGGAAGAAAGTCGCTAGATAGCCAAATGTTAGCAACTTAGAAATGGGTGTCTCCAGCTCAGATCTTTCCCTGAGTTTCAGACATATGTTGTTAGCTCCGTGCAATTGCACCTCAGATACACTATGTCTAAAGTTAATCTGCTTTCCCACCAAACGTGCCTCTCCTTCATAACTCGGCGATTTCAGGGGTCATCTATAGTGATCCTTCTCCCACACTCCCACAGCCAGTCAGAAGCCCATTACCTCAATCATTCCCACAGCAAAACCCTCGGTTTAGGCCACCATCCTCTCTCACCTGAATTCAGGCTCGAGGTCAAGCTTCTCCAGGGAACTCACACTAGAGAAATCTAGTATGTCTCTTCTCAGTGTAGATATCCTTATTAGCTCCCCACGTATCCTTAGGAAAAAAGTCCAAAACCTTCAGTACACCCTACGGAACATTTTGAAGTCTGGGCCCTGCTTATCTGCACACCCATCTCTGATCTCCACCCCATCTCCTAAGTCCTTGCTATTTCTAGAATTATCTATCCACTTCTTTCCATTTCTCTTCACTGGCATTCTGTACGCAAGTATATTCTCTCCTCAATAAGTTTGTCAAAACAGTCTTCTAACTGCACTAATGCTTGTGTTCTTTTCCCTCTCCTGCACACAGCTGAGCAACTCGTCTTTTGAAAACAAATCTGACCCCATAATTCCTTTTCTGAAATATTTCAGTCATTTCTCTAGTGTTCTCAAAATAGACACTAAAGTCTTTCATGTTTCAAAAAACCCTACATGATCTTTTTCTCTTTCTTACATCTTGTATAAGAAGCCTTTTCCATCCCCACAGTTACAAAGATATTTTTCAATACTTTCTCTTAATATTGCCTTATCATTCTAGCATTACATTTAAACCTGTCTGAAATTTATTTTTGTGGATGGTGTAAGGCAAAGATCTATTGTCATTTTCTTCTCAAATGGATTGTGTTGGCTTTGTGTTACTACAACAAAAATTAGCTTTAAAAAATGAAAGGCTTAATATCTTAGTTCACAGTTTCAGAATTCAGTCCACACTCAATTGGCCTTATTGCTTTTGGGGCAATAGCAAGGCAGGAGCATGTGGCAGAGGGAACTCATGTCATGGTGGGCAGGAAGTGAAAAAGAGAGGGGGAGGAGGGGCTGTGGTCCACTCTCCCCTGCAGGGATATGTTCCCAATGACCTACTCTCCTTCCGTGAGGCCCCACCTCCCACAGCTTCTGCTACTTCCCAACAGCAACACAGGCTGGGGGCCAAGACAACACATGGACTTGAGACGACATTCACGATACAAACTATAGTAGATAGTTTTGCCAGTGCATTAACTGAATAGGCCATCCATTCCCATTCATTGGAAAGATTTTCTTTCAAGGTTACATATTCAATTATACATGAGATTGCTTTATTACTCTCTATTATGTTTTATTCATCTAGTTCTCTATCTCTATTGCCAATATTTTTCTCTTAATGCATATAACTTTACAGAAGGGCAGCATTTCCCTCATTCTTGATTTTCAAAGTTGTATTTTTTATAAAGACCAATGGCTTAGACTTTAAATTACCTTTGCCGAAAGCTGAAAATCTGTTCTCTGCCAGGTAGGAGCCAATGTCCAGGCTTGGCTATGTGCTATGTATCTGGTAGATAATACAAACCTACTCAAAATAGATTTTAGAATGTATTTTTAAACCTATTCCCACCACAACTGTAGAAATACAGTAACTCTATTCCATTTACGTATTGAGTAGCCTAGTTAGTTTGTTATTACTCAGGTACTACTTATTTATTTCCTAGGTAATCAAGGCTCCTGATATTTCTTATTCTTTTTTGTTTGTTTGGTTCCCAGAGTTGTTTACAGACTTGCACATTTATTCCTTCAAAAACCAAAAAGTAGTTTTAAAAATCTGTTTGCCCAATCGCATAATGCATGTGACTAAATCTTTCCACAAGATCTGTCCATCCTGCTACAGAAATAGAGTTGGAGCGGAATACATACGAGGCATGATCAAAACATATGATTAATGTTTACAGTTTAAAAATGTATTAAGGGAAAAAACACATTGCCTTTCATCGCTCTACTCCCTCTTGCTTTGGACACATTTATCCCATTGTTCTTGCTACTTCCTGGGCCATTCTGGAAGTCCTCTTTCATGAGTGTCGTTAATCGCACTATTTTCCTGAACGGATTCAAAACATTTATCTTTCATGGTCATTTTGACTTTGGAGAAGAGCCAGAAATAGCACAGTGCCAGATCCAGTGAATAAGGTGGATGAGGACACACTTCAATATTTTTATTTGGCAGAAATTGCCATCACCACTTGATTAATAAGAGATGGTTATAAAATATGGCAAATGCTTAAATTTAAAATCCATTATAGCAAAAGACACACTGCCATTAATTCACCTCAAAATACTCCCCCTTGTTTCGAACACAGTATCCCGCTGTTCTTGGCAACATGTCATTTCCTGTGATAAGTTTTGTTTTCTTTTATGTAAACATTCACAATATCTTTTGATCACTCTCATAGTTAGAATACATATACCAGATTTTCCTGTCTTACGATTTTTGGCAGAAGAATTAGAAGAGAAGTGATCAAAATGATATATGCCACTTCTCGACCTTGTCCATGGAAACTCTGCATGCATGTTCTTCAATGTTCTTCACAGTTTCTGAATGACTGGGATAGTAATTCCAGGGCAAGCTTGGAAGTATCACTGTGAAGGCTATAGAACCAGTCAGCCTCAGCAAAGACTTCACAGAGCAGAGCTACTATCAATAGGGAACCCCTACTCTGGACCAAAGACATAAACTTCCTATTCTTTAAAGAATCAAATTTTGGGAATTCTGTTCGTCTCTGTAATTTAGCGTGTCCTATCTAAAACAAACCGTAAGTTTGATTTATTTAAATTTATGTATTTTGCAGGGGTAGGGATTGAACCCTGAACCCAGAGCTTCATGCATGCTAAGCAAGCAGTCTGCCAGTGAGTTACATGCCCAGCCCAGAAAAAGTTTTTAACATCAAAAGCAATGTACAACCCTAACTTGTAAGTCAAATTAAGTTAATCAATAAAAGGATATAAGTGATTTGGGTTATGGACATACTGTATTTTTTTTCATACCATGCAGTTTCCTGTCATGTGGTAACTGAGAGTTAGCTATTGTGTTGTAGAAAGGCCTAACTCTAGGCGGCACAAGTCTGCGTACAGCTCAAGTTATATGGAAGAAAGGACCAGTTTACCATTCTAACTTCCTACTTTCTACTCTCCACACACACCATTTCCATTGAATAAAGGAAACAGATATTTAGAGGTTCTAGAAGTTATAATGATAACGCTGAAATAGTTGTGCACATTTTTCTTTAAATCTCTCCCACTTATAATGCATTTTGAATTCTTTTATTATATCCATAGTGGAGGGAGCCTCAATTAGTAGCTTATTGTATGCAACACCTCTTTTCACAACTGCTTAGTTTAACAGGGAAGGTGTGCTCTCAACTCAAGAGTGAAAGGAGCTTTTTGAAGGTGGAGGCAATTAAACTGGGTGAGTTGTTAAAAAACACAGCAGTGGAAAACAAAACAAAGTTACCAACTGCCCTGCAGCTTACCTGTGAGGAACAGTATCATTAATTTTGCAACACTTTTTTTTAATAACTTGTGTGTATGCACATACCTGTGTTTTTTAAGCCAAGAACTCTTAAGAATATAATGCACAGAAAATTAGCATCCCCAAGCACTCTAAGAGTGTAATACATGAAAAAATAACATCTTCCCTTTTACAGGATTTACTTTTCAGTGGGACAAGTGGGTGTGTCATAAATTTTTCATAAAAATTTAAGTGATATAAAGGAAGACTAGGGGAACTATGAGAAGGTATTCTACTTGTTTTGGTGGAACAGGCACAGAAAGTTACTCTGAAGAAGGATGGATAAAATTAGAAAAGAAAGTTTTGTGTTATTGTCTGTTTCTTCTTTGTAAGAGAGTCTTTTTTTGCCTATGACTTGTACTCTGAGTAACATTTTGGCCACTCTTTTAACATTGTGATACACAGTATGTTAAGTATTATAATTGTCTAATATTTTGTTATGAAATTTTGTTTTTTCATATACAAAAACCAATTAGATCCAGAGGACAAATAGGAGTTGACAAGGTGAAGGAGAAAGTATTGGGAAAAGCATTTTGCTACATGGAACCTAAAAAACTCAAAGAACAGGAGGTTCACTGTATGTAGGGTGCAATGAGGAAAACAAAACTATACAACAAATGGTGTAGAAACACTGAAAAGACTTAAGAAAGAAAGGATATGACATTTCCCAATCATTAAGTTCATTACAGCTGCCTTGTGAAAAATGAATCATAACAATCTGTGGTGATCAACTTAAAAATAAGGTAAAAGCATGCCAGCCTGAGATGACATGAGAATAAAGGTAAATGAATACTTTAAGTACATTTGGGTGATCAATATTAAAATAAAAAAATAGAATTGAGTTCATCTGTATTAATATAAAGTAGATAAAACTGTCAACCACCTATGTTATTATGACTTGGGTTTTTTTTTTCCTTAATTCTATTCAGGAAACATAAGACTATAAATCAATAAAGACTTTACTGTTTGCTTCAAAAACGCAGATGAAGTTATTAGACACAGTAATCTACCACTTGATTATATAGTTTATCAGTTTAGTTGTTAAAATGCACTTCACTGTAACTCCCAATTATAAACTATCATATCAGGAAGCTTTATCCAATTTTCAATCAATTCTTCTTCTTAAAAGACTTTCTTGAACCACTTGCAGCCCCCAAATCTCACCTCTAACTTCCTTCTAAACAATATGAGTTTGTCAAGATGATATTCTTCCTGTTGCAATGAGTCTGTATTGCTTTATTAACAGATTTTGTGAATTTTAATTTTGAGACAGGGTCTTGCTAAGTTCCCCAGGCTGGTCTTCAACTTGTGATTCTCCTGGTTCAGCCTCTGTAGTAGCTGGGATTACAATGTATCCAGCTGTCTGAAGACAATTTGAGAGATTCAAGAGTGGAAACACAGGACATCATTTCACAAAACTGACACAGCCATACAATGGAGTACATGTAGCCCTAGGAAAGTATTTGTACAGAAAAATGTCACAATATGTTAACTAATAATAAAGTTACTGAAAGTTTACATATTTTAACTCCAGTTTTGTCTATTTGGTTGTTTAAATGGATAGATGGCTAGATAGATAAATAAATAGTAGATAGATTCTCAAAGCAAAACTTCTCAAATATCGACTGTGATTATCTCTGATGGTAGAAATATGAGTGATTTTTTTCCAGTATGTTCTGATTTGCCTTCACTGAACACATTTTACTTGTGCAATAAAAGCAATGAATGCTATAAAGAGATAAAACTTTCACATTTTCCATGTATCCTGGAATAGAAATCCTAGAAGAAAAAAAAATGCTTTGAATTTGTAATCTTTATGTTTTGTTCCTTGATATTTCTTTGGCAAGAGGGTAAAAGGATGCTGAACAGTTATAACTATTCTTTACATGGCATAATTTATTTCAATAATCTTGTAAGGTATATGACGTTTTTCATTCTAAGGATGCGAAAACCAGGACATAAAGGTTCAAATAGCATTTATTTCTCAATGAAAACAGGGGTCAAATCAAAATTTGTACGTGTCTGGGACAATAAAACTGGGTAACATTGGCAGAGTGTTTACTGTATGAATCACCATATGAAATAGATAGATTTCTACAACTTTCATTTTACAGGTGAGAAACAGGCACAGATACGTGTCCAAAGAAAGTGGCTGAGTAAAGGATCAGATCCAGGTAGGTTGAGGCCAGAGTCTCTATTTTTAATCACTATCTTATCTTTCTTATTTATTAAATTTTTCTGTGCCACAGCTGGAAACTCATACACAGATTATATTTTTCAAATGTGTAATACTGAAAATATTGACCCATGTAGGTGTAGCTGTTCTTTGAGGAGGAGCTGTGTGAAGTGAGAAAATAACCACAGAAATAATTTATCTTCAGGGGAAAACCAACTACAGTTGCTTCTCCACTAATTGGCTACCTTTGTCCCTCAGTGTCAAATAATATTAATCAGTCAGCAACTGTTTATCCGGAGAGAATGCTGATTTGTCTGCCACACTGCTGGTAGCAGTCACTTCCTGCCCTGGAAGTCGGCCTCCCCCGGAAGTCTGCCTGCCCCGGAAGTCTCCCTGCACCCATCTTTCCTATCTCCCTTTTACGCTCCATCTTCAGTTTTGACTTCTCACTGGCTTCTTGATTTCTCATTTTATCTCAGGCTAATTCAGATGAGGGTCTGCTACTTTCAACAAAGTGTAAGAGAGGAAGAGAAAAATAAAATCCGAAGTTCTCACTAGGTATTTCAGTGACTACAAGCAAATCCATCTTCTTTGTATTCCCAGCCCAGCTCAGATCCTTAGCACATTACCAAGGACTGCTTCTGATCTTAGTCCAGCTCCTCGACAGGCTGGCAAAGCCAGAATCCAGGTATTCTTCAGAAGTGTGAAGGAAGGATTCACATCCAGATGCATTTTGTCAATAGCTACCACTGCCCTCTGTTTAAGTCTGGCAATTTAGTTGTCATAATTCTACCACTGAGAAGATTTTCTGTTCAATACGATCAAACATTCTCGGTGACCAAATACAGGCAATCTACCAAAGCCTCATCCTCCAGAGAATCTGCGGAAATCTACATAATCCATTTCCCCTGCTACATTATCTTTATTCAATTCAATTCAATTCAGTTCAATTTTGATACAACTACCCAAAGTTAGCACAGACCTCACAGCTGAGGGGGTCAGTCCCACAAGCCACTTCAGATGCCCACTGCGAATCCCAGATTGCCACCTGTACTTAGGACCAACTAGCTCTAAATTGAGGGCTCCTACAATTTCCTGTACAGTTCAGTAAACTGATAGAACCAAGCACAAAACTCAGGGAAACGCTTTACTAGATTTCCCCATTCACTATAAAGGATATGAATGAACAGTCAAAATGAAGAAGTCCAGGAGGGTTCCAAGCAGGGGAGTTTACATTCAGTGGAACTGGGACAAGCCACTTGCCAGGACGTGGATGTGTCCATCAACCTGTTCCCTTAAACTTATCATTTAGAGTATTTTTATGGACATTTCATTATATAGGTACAATTAATCAAATTATTGTCATTTATGATTGACTTAATACTAAGCCCTCCTTCCTCCAAGCCTCTGATCATGTATTGGTTTCTCTGGTGACCCGGCATTCATCATGACGTGCTCTAGGAGATCTCTGCTACTCATCGTCTCATTAGCATTCAGGATCTCCAGATCCTTATGACTCTGGAGGTGTCATGATTTAGGAGCTGTGTGTCAGGAATAGAGGACAAAGATCAAATACAGGCTTGTAGGGAAAGGCAGCTTCTAGGCAGGGAAAAGATAGGCTTTATTAAAAAATAATAGGAAATCTTACTAAAGGCAGTGTTAGGGTTTGTGTCCAGATGTCCCCCCAAAGCCTCATGTGGTCATAGGTGGGGTGTTTTCAGAGGTGGCTGGATCTAGAGCATGTGATGACTAAATCAGTCCACTGATTGGTTTGGTGTAGTTCTGCTGGGATCAAGGATGTGATGCTAGGACTAAGGGTGCTGGGATTAAGGGTGGGAGTGTTACCCACCCTAAAGCCAGGTAGCCTGGATAAAATATAAGGGACAGAAAGAAGCTTGCCTGTCCCCTTCTTATCCCCTTGCTTACCTTGCTGCCTTCTGCCAGGCCACCCTGCCTTGGATCCAGCTGATTGTGGACTGAAAGATCTACAAATTGTGAGCTAAAGAAACCTTTCTTCCCTGAACTTTGGATATCAAGTATTTTGTCTCAGCAATGAGAGAAGAACAATTTAAGACAGGCAGCTTTTTGCCTATGTAGTTAGACTCCAGCAATTAGAAAGATAAAGGTAAAGAGAGGCAGAGAAACCAGACCCAGGAGGGTGCCAGGTAAAATTCTTACAATTTTAATGTAAGAATTTAGCAGAAAGAGTCAACAGAATATAGCCAGGAACATAAAAGGCCAAAGCAACCAGCCCTCCTTGCCCACCTGATAAAATGCAAAGGAGATAAGGGGCGGCCAGCTAAGGACCCTTAGTATGTAAGAAATACTCACATGCGCACACACATGCACATGCACACACACCTATACATATACACATGCATGCATGTTCTCACTTTAACATCACTGTTTTGTTGCAGACATGTCCCCTTTACTCAATCGTTAAGTCTAAACTACCTTCCTAGGAAACCCCACACATACTTATCCATCAAAGGGACTGGGAGAAATCAAATGGCCAGAAAGAATGTAGGCAGACGTACCCAGGTTAGGATCAAAGACAGCCAAAAGAGTCGATCAGATGGTGATGACTTCCGGTGCCCAGGAGGGTTGGAAAATCACTAATCCTAACAAAAAGGAGCCAGGGACGAGAGCTGGGGATATTCACTTCTGATTCTCCCCGTTCTCCCATGGTAGCTACTTATCTTCTTTTCCATCTTTTCCCAAATAAACTGTCTTTTTAAAAAATTTTAAACTCTGCCTCTAGTTTATTACTAAAGCTGAGAGTTTATGGCCCTGGCCATTGCATGTTCCAGATGAGGAGAGGTGCGTACCTCGCACCCTGCATCCCACACTGACCACGTCGCTTTTTCTTGACACTGTCTTCCTCGGACTTCCTAATTCCACTTCTCCTGGTTTCATACACCTATAAGTTAGTCTTTCATCATGCTCTTTATTTTTGCCTTATTCTTCTTGCTTTCCTTTTTCCCTAAATTTAGGACTTTTTCAGTACTTGGAGTGAGTAACACTGCTGAAGCCCATGTCATCTCCATTTAGATCACTCTCACATCAGGATTTATAGCCCCAGTAGCTAGTTTAAGTTGCTCATTCTATTTCCCTCTTCTTGCTTTGCTGCCAAAATGTATTCTTTCTAAAGTCTCCATTTCTGTTAATGGTACCAGGTCTCAATTTATTTGAATATGGTCTTTGAAGAACTAATGCTTGACTGCATACTCTCATTTCCAGCAAGTACAAACTCACCTAGATTTTCTGGTAAATATTTCCCTTTTTTCTGCACATTAGACTTTATTCCTTCTCACTGATAGGTCTTTTTTTTTAATCTCAGTACTCAGTGGCTAACATTATCTTCATACTGTTTTACTACCTGAACCCCTTTATTCCAAAACTCCAGCCCATTTCTTCAGTGTTTTACAATTCACATTACACCTTCCATACTAAAAATGGGGCCAAAGTAAGAAATGAGGTTCTAAAATTAATATCCAGCATTATCTACATCTCTCCAATAATAGTTATTTAGCATCTATTATGTATTAAATACTTCATTAACCATGTTACATGTTTTTTTTAAATCGTTTCAACAACCCTGAAAAGTGAATATTTGAGCAAATGTTATTCAATTGGCTGCATGTTTGCTTTCACAGGTCATACTTACTGGAAGGTAGATAGAACAATTGCCTTATCCAGGTCTCAAGGATGCCAAAGTCCATTGTGAGAATTTGATATATATAAGGTATTACCAAGATGCGTGTGTTAGACAATCACTTAGATGTAAATGAGAATATTTGTTTTATGTACATATGCTACACTATATTACACGAATTAAAAAGCTCAATCAAATAAGGTTAAAAATTCACTTTCTTGGGTTTTTGTTGATATAGAATGAAATTAATATAAATACAAGAAAATAGATATTGACATTTTAAACTGGTCCAAATATTTCTTAGCTCAGTTTCAAGAAATGATCATTTCCAGGGTAGCCAAGTATATTTATTTAGAACCAAATTGTGATTATAACTGTACTTTGACAAGGAAAACCATCTTACCATCCTGCAAACAGCAGCAGGGACATTTTTCAAAAGATGCCACATGAAATGGGTGCTTGTAAACATGTGGTTGTAAGAGCCGTCTCTAATGAACCATGTACTCCAGTGAGTTTGTCTCCCAGTGCACGATGATAAAGAAAACAAGAAGCAACCCCCATTCTTCCCACGGCAAGGGAAATAAATATGTATGAGAAAATGCTCTGAACACACAAGATGGTCTAAGTTATAAAAATGTATAATCACGGAAGTTACAAAACAAAACAAAACAGAACATAACCAGCTTCAGTAAGTCATAAACTACTTGCCAGAGAGGTCTTCCCAGCCCATTTAGTGGTTCCTTTCTTCTGCTTGGTTATCCCCGTTTCCATCTTTGTTTCTTTCATTAAGCGCGGTTGCTACAAAAGCTTCTGACTCCTTCTCTTTGTACCACCGCTCCAATTCTGTTTACAAATTGTTCCAAACAAAAATAAGCAGTAAAAAGTTAGAAAAGGCATTTTATATCAAACAACACAGCTTATTTCCCACCCTAGGAACCCACTGGGCATAGGAAATAAATAAAAATTAAACTCAGTTTGAGCGAGGTGAAGGGAATTCTTTTTGTTCACTCTCTTCACAGATGATTTGTCTGCCTCCAAACAATTAAGAGGGCCCAGAATCTGAAGAGGATTTTGCAAGCTCAATCCAGAAGCAGAAGAAAGGTGCCTCGGTGTATTCAAATGTCAATTCAATATAGTTATTGCAGAATCTTAGCCAAATCTGTTAATGAATCCTCAGATGTTACCTTAAAGCTGACATTTACATAGCTAATTATGAGTTTTCTACCTTAAGTGACAGGAATGAGTCTGCGCTTTGTTAAGCAAAATGAAATAATTTATTGCAAGAATTCAAGAATATTCAGTGAGAATAACCCTGACTCAGAGAGGTTTAGAATTTAGAAAAAGAAGGATAATTTTGAGTCATGTGTGGGAAAATGGATGTACTTTCAATCATAAAGCTAAGTGAAATAAATCAGACACAGAAGGTTAAATAATCAATGGTTTCTCTTATATGAGAAACCCCAAATATAAATAATTTAAAGAGCAAAGTAAGAGATAGATGGTAGGAAACAATGAGATAGACCTTGTGAAGATGGGAAGAGGATATGCAGATGGGGGAGATGGGAGGGTGGGGAGGGAAGTAAAAAGGATTGGGGTGCCATATCTCCATTCTCCATGATGAATTAACTCATTACGCGTCACAGACATATATGCATAAAAAAAGGAAAAAAATTAAGAAATAGAAAAAATATAAAAGATTTTAAAGGGTCTCTGCTAGCTCCATCTGTATTTGCACATGTTTCTACATTCTACTCTTATTTCGCATGGTAGAAAGTGACAAGGCTGTCCTGTAAGGTTTCACAGGTTGTTCACTACACAAGAGTATCAGCTGAGGGAGTTAAACTACAGTCCTGGTCCTGCTAGTCAAGCTGTGAACCTTCAGGGCGGCATTGTCTAAGAAAGGGCACATTTTCTAGTTTCCAGAGGGCATCATACAGCCAACTCATGAGTTTACACGTCTCAGGCCCAACCACCCAAAAAAACTGAATGTGGTTCAAACTAATTGTCAGATTTTGGTGAATGTGCTACCCACATCTAGCTTTCTTGCCTATTATTCAGAAGGTAAGGATGTGTTTTAAAATGCTATAAATTGAGTAGAATTTGGTGGCTGGAACAGGCATTCACCACACCGCTATATTTTTATATTTTAGATTGCTTGCTAGTCATAGAAACTTCCTAAGACTCAATTACTTATGAGGTTCATGTTGGAATGGAAAATATGCCAAGCAGGGTAGAAATGATCTAGATCTACAGGAAATGCTAGTTTGTTCTCCATCTGCATAAAATTCTTCATAGATTCGCTCTTCATCTCTAGGGAACGCGAGATCCATTTACTCTTCAATTTAAAAAATACAAGAATGGTTGTTGAAAGGTTTGTTATAGTTATTTCACTTAAAATAATGTTTAATTTCCTTTTGAGGTTACCAAGCTTAGCAAATAAGAATACTGGCTATCCAGAGTCATTTGAAATTTCAGACAAGTAACAATTATTTAGTTTAAGTACATTTTTGCAAAACATTAGGCCATCTTTACATTAAATAATTATTGATTGTCTGAAATTCAAATTTAACTGAATATCTCTTATCTAAAAACCTTATTTTCTTTTTATTGAACGCAGGAAATCAGAATATGCAGCCCCAAAATATGAAGGCTGTTGAACTGTAAATTAAGAAGCAGCAGATGCAGGCAAGCTCTCTGCCCTTCTTTTCTTTGTGTAAAACAAGACAAATTATAAAGACAAAAGGTTTGGATCCTTATACCTGGACACCATTGAAGGAATCTACATTAGCCAGCTTCACTCTCTAGTTTTTATCTGCCTTGGATTTGCCTTCTCCCAAGCTGCTGCGCTTAGCCACTCAGAATCTTTTTCCTTTGTCTTCTCCGTTCTCTAAAAATCTACTGCTCTTTGTCGAAGATGCCATGTACATTGGAATTCAAAGCCAGCTTTTTGAGAAATACTCATTTCTTGTGTGTCTGCCATACACGCTAATAACTTTTATTTTTCTCTTACTAAACTGCCTTTTGGTACAGGCTTTTGGTCCAATTAAGAATCTATGGAAATTGAAGAAAACACTTCATTATTTTCTCACATTTCTAGATCAAACTCTGGCAGAAGGATAAGATCAAAGAAATAGAAACAGATGAATATTGTTCGGATTGAAAGGTCATTACTTAGTTACTGTTCAGTAAAATATGATATAGAGTTACATGATCTAAAGGAGCAAGAAGGTCTATAGATTTTCTCTAATGCAAGAAAATGAGTGAAGAATGGCATGTGGTTTTATTTGTATAGTATTATATATGGAATTCAAAGCCAGCTTTTTGATATGTAATCAAATACATAGCATAGCAAGGATTTCTTAAAAGTAAAATATAATTAACTAAGTAGCACATCATTTCCTCAAAAGCTAATTTACTTTTTTAGAACTGAAAGGAGATGATATCCCCATACATTAGTTTTCTCATGCCTTTTTATTTGTATCACTTGTAGCGGTCTTAAATTAACTGTTGTCTTAGATAATTTCCCATCACTGACGTGCAATACCTAACACCCACTATTTAAAGGAGGAGAGGTTTATTTAGGCTCGCAGTTTCATTCTGGGGTAGTTTGGCTCCAAGGCAGTGACAGGATGGCAGAGGGGCCTGGCAGCAGAAAAGGTGCTCAACCTGTAGCAGCCGGGAAGCAGTGAGAGAAGGGAAGAGCCAGGGACAATACAGCCTTCTAGTCACACACCCGGGGCCCAGCTCCAATCTGCCCCACCTCTTCATAGCACATCTCGCTACCGAACTCCTCAAGGAAAGAATCCGCTAATGAGTACAGTGCCCCCGTGGCCCCGTCTCCTCCCACACATGAGAATTTTGGGAAATATTTTAGATCTAAGCAATAACAACTATATAAAATCACTGTTATTATTTACAATTAACCTTTTATTTCTTTAACACCTAATCTTGCCTTTGAAATGGAGGAACTGCTTCTGGTTTTTAAAAAAATAACATTGAGTGTTAAACTTTAAAGCTCAAATCATAAAGTTTTGCAAAAGTGTAAATATTTTGTTAAGTCAGTTATACACAACTTAAAAATTGGAATGATTATTATTTAAAGATATAAAAAGTGCACTTGGACTTAGAATTAATTAGGTAATTTCAGTGAAAGTACAGAAAAATAATTTAATTTCCTTTATTACTCAAAAGTATACCAACATGATTATTTCAGGGAGTTGATAAGCATTTATTTTGACCCATGTAGTATATTAGTCAAGGTAAGCATTTCAAATTTATTTCCTTTTCGTAATTTCAATCAGGAGATACCATGATCTAAATTTTTAATAAAAATATTAGAAACATGGGCTTAGACATATGCATAATCTCCTCTGAGTAACACACATGAATAAGTGGTCACATCTGGTCTTACACCCTATATGATATACCATAATCAAACAAGAATTTTAAACTGGGAATAGTGGCACATGCCTGTAATCACAGTGAGAGACTGAGGCAGGAGGACCACAAGTCCAAGCCCAGCCTGGGCAATTTAGTGACTGAGCAAGTCCCTGTCTCAAAACGGATGAATGAGTGAATGAGGGAGTAAATAAATATATAAGCAGGGGTTGTAGCTGAGTGCAAAGGCCCAGGGTTAAATGTATTGTGTTAGTAAAATGTCTGACCCACCCTCGAAGCAGGAAGAACCAATCATTTTTCTTGGTTTCTTGATTATTCTTATTGACAATAAAGATAAACATATTTTAAGAATTACTTGACATTGGTATCTGACAATGTGTTTGGGTTTTGTGTTTATTTGTGCTGGGGATCGAACTCAGGGTCTTTCACTTGCTAGGCAAGCACTCTAACCACTGCACTAAATCCCAGCCCCAATAATGTTTTTGATGTAATGAGTAATTCAGCAGGAACTGTGGTATATTGTGTAAGGAGACATGGATAATATCCAAACATCTTTTGGTGTAAATATCTTTGTAAATGATAGTAACTTTTTCATTTTCTTTGACGAACACTAGTGCTGACCACTAGAGGGCTTGAAGCTTGCCATCCCTGCTAGGGATCCAGCAGTAGTGGTGGTCTCTCACCAAGGGCCCCAGCACAGATTAGTTGTAATGTTTGTTGGAAACATGAAATAATTCTAAACAATTATACTATTAGGGTGGTTATTTTTAAATTATTATTTGATAAATTTCCTAGACACTCTTCCTCAAAATGAAAGATAGTGCAATTGAAGTATTGGAATGAACAATAAGGAGAAGCCTACAACATCTATGGAGAAGAAAAGCTGATAGAAGCCTGGAAGACACACTGGAGAGAAGAAGAGATAATATGACAAAGAAGCATAGAGAACCAGCCAACCAAAAGAAAGAAAAAACAAAGACAATTGGTCTCTTGGATGGATTGGGAAGTACTTGGTAATATGTAGTCAGGGCTTGGGAGTGGGTGGGTAATAATTATTATGAATGTGACATTTATTGGATACTTAATATAGTCTAGGAGTCTATAAAAATATGTAACTCTGTGGGGATTTAGCTCAGTGGCAGAGTGCTTATCTAGCAAGCACAAGGACCTGAGATCAATCCCCAGCACCGCCCCAAAAAAGGAATTAAAAAAAAAAAAACCTCATCAAAATGTTGCAAAGATCCTATGATATTCTATTCTTATTATTTTACAGATAAAGAAACAAAACTTTCCTCTAAAATCCTCCAAACCCTCTCCCCAAATTCACTGAAGACTGCAGCAGACACAAAACAGTTTTGCTCAAGCGTATGTATTCTTTGAAAGACTCAAGATTTGGAGCTTATTGAGTTTAAGATGTAGGGAGAAGCAATCATCGAGATGAAGCTGCATCTTTCCTAGGCTTTGAGAAAACTGGGGTCAAAGTGGTTAACATCCACTGGTGGGAAATTAAATGCCATTTAATACTATCTGATTTGGGGGAGTTGGGAAATCAGATGTAGTCTAAAGTCTTGCCTTTGAGACTGGGGAAAAATAAGATGGTTAGTGGATTACAATGTTAAATAACTAGATATTTAAAATGATATATGCAATCGATTACTAAAGGTTAAAAGTGGTGAAAGAAAACAAAGCATGGCAGAAAGTAAATATCTGGTATACTGAATATGCGTTTCATTACAACTGTTGGTTCTTGGTTTGGCTGGCAGGAGGAAACTGTGCATTTTGGTATCCTTTGGAGAGCAGCAAAGAGAGGTCATACCAGCAGCTCACTAAGTGTTATTTGCAGGGAATTCTACAGAAAATGTACTTGTGATGGTTTCAAATACACTCAGGGCTCCAACACATAATTATAGGTAATAAACTAAAGAAAACAAGTTTTTTCTAAAAGAAGGAAGTGACAGGTGAAGGTATAGAACTAGCCATTCTCTTTGACCAATGTTCCTGGGTGATTCCAGTAAAGCATATTTATGTAATATTCTCTGGCAGCGTTTAGCCACTTGAGTGCAGGAATAGAACAAAAGCCACTCCGGTCTGACCAGTGTTTAGGTTTTTCCAGGAAAGAATGACTGAGTGAGAAAGGAAAAAGAAAGTAAGAACATTTGTTAGAAAGTAGTTTTAGAGTGGGATCATATAAAAAAGACTTCGTGAAGTGACACATGGGGACATGAGGTTACGGTGAACAAAGAAAATGTGCAGGGTCAAAGAACTGAAGGTCAACGTATGAACAAGATCATCTGATTGAGTTCTGAAATCATTTGTCATAATGACCCAAAAGGTAAACATGAATGCAGAACGATGACATAAGATCCTTTAGTGGGAAGATAGGTAAAAACGTAAGGAGGGGAGACAGGTAAAGAGGGATAACATGTTTCAAAAAACACAAAAACATTGAAGGGAAAAGAGGAGAAGCAACTGGGAACAGAAAGGACACTGCCACAAGCCCCAGACATATGGAACTCTTAGAGTATAAGAGGAAAAAATAAAAATATCTTCCTTTTGAAGAAATCCAGGTGCCAGGTTATATTTCAGCAGAAATATGAAGAAAATGTTCAGGGAAGGCATTAGGGTGGAGAGGCATTTTCTGGTGACAGGAACCAAGTACTGGTAAGAAGGCTTGAATGGCCAAGAGTGTGGGAGAGGTGGCTGGATGCCGGGAGGAGGGTGATGATGAATCTCCGGGAAACTTGGGAAACTTTAACCTCCGGTGGGGTTACCAGTAAACTGGTCTTGTAAGTGTGCCGAGACTTGTTTCAGAGCCCTGTGGCCAAATGCTGTGTGAGGTGGCTAATCTTGCATGCGGGTGCAGCTGGGTGGTGGCAAAGAAGTGGTCTCCTCTCTGGGGCAGTAGAGCAAGAGATACCTGGAAATCCTGGGCCCAGTATTTCTGGAGAAAGCAGTCGCACAGTGATGACCTTTACTCCCCACTAAGGAGCTTCTCAGTAACTGTTTACCGGAAAAACTTCCATAGAATCTCTAAACCCAAAAGTCCCTTGCTGTCTGAAATCTTCCCAAATCTCCACATCCCATACTTAGTCATTTCCTCCACAACCCACAGCACTGTGCGCAAACAGCTCTTGACCTGAATTGTTTTTCACTGTAGTGATTTAATCTATCTTTTCCATGACACACTGAACTCCTTGACCCGAGAAATGTGGCTTATGTTATACCCGTGCTGCAAAGTGGGTAAGATCTTAAACTCAGGCAGGACCTATTAGGTGCTCAGTAGCTTCTGGGGAGCAAGTCAGTTTAAAGACTGCATTGGCAATACAGTATTACCATTGTGATTAATTATTGAGAGTTTCCCGCGGTAAACATTGTGCTGGGTGTTGTATATATATATATAATTCTGATTTCAAAGCTAGTGTCTTGATTTCTGCTATGTTCTTATTCTAAGACATAGGTATTTAATTAACCAAACCACAAATTAAATACTGCAGGTAAAAGCAGAGAAAATGTTAAGTTGTTGATTCTACTGTGATGTTTGTTATTTACTGATGTAATTTTAAAACAAAGACATCTTTTTGGAGAATAAAAGGATACAAAGTGAAAAATAGCTTACATTATTCAGATATGATCAAAATTTACTTTGGTTTGTAGGACAAAAATAGGCAAATTAAACAGTGTTTAAGAGTAATTTCAGTTAAGAATTTACAAAGAATGCTCAAAACTAATTCTACCCAAACAGAAAGAAATATACTAATGTCCCAAAGTGTCATAAAATTTAACAAAAATTTTGACATAGGGTAACAAAACTGGAAGCTCTATTTTGCATTTAAATTATTTGAAATCATAGCACAATTTTATAGAATATGAGAGGCCGATAGCTTCATGCACTTTTAATTTTGTAACACACTCTTACCCCAAGGAGAATGCTATCGAATACGCAGGGCCCAATTTTAGCTTGCCCAAGACAGAATCCTGATGTGAATCTGATGTTCTGAATTGCATCCACTTCCTTCTTTGGTAAAAGCTTAGGTGTGCAAAATCAAAGAAAGGGCTCTCTGCCTTTTTTTTTCAGTACTGGGGATTGAGCCCAGGTCCTTCACATAGGCCTCTGTCCCCAGGTCTTTCACGTTTTTTAAAATTTTGAGACAGTGTCTCACCGTGTCACTCAATTGCCCAGGCTGGCCTTGAACTTGCAATTGTCTTGCCCTAGCTTCCCAGAGTGCCAGGATTATAGGTGTGTACCATCATACCTGGCTGGTTCCCTAACATTTTGGAGAAAGGAAAATTTGAGCACTTCCTCAGATCTCAGAAAAAACAGAGTCCTATTTTCTTATTTTTGGGGGCTATTCTCAAAAGCATCACATTTAATCTGGATAAATGAATGTATTTCAAGTATTCAGTGATCAAAACATTCAATCCCTGGTGGTGCACAAGTGATTGTACTATGACTGTCACTAGGGTACAAGTGGAAGTAACAGCAGCATCAATAAGTATTTTTCTGGAACAAGGATGTATTTTTCAGTTTTGGTACTCAAGTATATTAATATATTAACCATTTAATTAACTTCATCCAATGGCCAGTTTATTAAAATGATTCAGTAAAATGACTACAGCTAGTAAAGCCCAAGGTCTAGGATTACATAGTTTGGTGGTCCACATCCATATAGGCAGATAATTTGCAAATCTTCACTCCATTTTGTACTTTGCAAGCATATCTTGAAGTTTATGGGAAAACAGAGGATTGGAAGGTCCATTACATAATTAAGGGTTATGGAAGAGGTCAGACTGATACAATGAGAATTTAATCATGTGGGTCATCACCTCTGGAAGAATAATACTTAAATTGCATTGGCTAATCTTCCCAAACTGCTGGACTCTGAAAGAACTCTCTGGTGCTTACATAGGTTTAACTATTTTAAGACCCAGTGTCTTAGTTACTTTTCTTACTGCTGAGACAAAATACCTGACACCCAGAAGTTAAAAGAGGAAAAGCTTACTTTAAAAGCTTTTGCATAAAAGCTTTGTAGAGCTTTGTAGAGTTTGTAGAGGTTTCAATCCACAGTCAGCTGACCCTGAGGCAGGGCATCATGACAGAGGAGCATCACAGAGGAGAAACAAGGCAGGCAGAAAGCAGTGAGGTGGCAGCAGAGAGCTTCCCTTTCCCTTTTATTCCCTCCAGGCCACAAGCCTATTGGTTGGTGCTACCCACACCTAGGGTGGGTCTTCCTTCTTCAGTAAATCCATTACCCACACTCAGAACTATGCTAACAAATCAAGGGTTGAATCCAGTATCACACACCTATGATCCAGTATCACACACCCATCACCCAGTCATTCCCCAAAGCTCCACCTATGAGTGCATGAGGCTTTGGGGAGACATATAGACACAAGTCATAACACACAGCCATCACTTTTAGACTAAGTCAAGTAAGGCAAATTTGCTAACATAACTGCTAGACATTTCTCAGTTGTTTTCATTCTGTTGAATATTGGAAAATTTGAATAGGAAACAGGAGCAAGAGTTACTAGTTATTCTCAGGTGTTATCAAAATTACCAACTATGATCTCAGAAGGTCTGTGTTTACCTTTAGCTTTTATTTGTTGCTTCTATTCACCAAAACTTCAAGTCTCTTCCTAAAGTCAATTGTCCTGCTAATACTGGTATATTGAGGATGTAGGCTAAATTAGAAGATATCATGATTTGGAGTTGGCCATGTAAGAAAGAAAATGGTTAATATGGTAAATAGGAAGGCAAGTGGTTGTGTTCAGTGAGGTCAGCTAGGAAACAGAAAGACTATAAAATACTAAGAATTTAGCATTGTCAGGTTATAGGGACTGGGATGCAAGGCTGAGAGATTGGGGGCAAAATGATTAGAGACCTAAGAGGGATGGAAAATAAGAAGAGCTGGGTACTTAAACTCATGAGTGTATGTAGAAGAAGTCTAGAGTCTTAAGCGCAGAGTAAATAGTTACAGATCCTTATTATTATTTTGGAGGGGGGCGGTGCTGGAGATCAACGTCAGGGCCTTGTGCTTGCTAGGCAAGTGCTCTACCACTGAGATAAATCCCCAACCCCTGAAGATCATTATTAGTGGTAGCTATTTATAATTGTTTTTATTAGCTTTGTACTAACACTGCTAAGTCAGAAGTTCTTTCAGAGTTTGTACATAAGGCCAGAAATGGTATTAAAATATTGGGATTGAATGAATGGGTAGTTAGAGGCAGGTTAGATCTGTTTGGAATAAAAGAATAGCTGGTAGGGAGCCAGGCAGTTTTCCTACCTACAGAATTTTTTTGAAGTGCTTGGCTTTTCATTCTAGTTTCATCACTTACTATCTGTATGATTAAAGTCGTCTAATCATTCTCATAATATTTAATATATAGGGTTCTTATGATAAATAAGGGTCTGACTCTGTCAGGTTCTAAGCGGCCACTCAATAAATGTTAAATGCCATGCTTCTTCAACAACCAGATCAACCCATGTTGCTTTGCAGCCTTGTGTATATATCTTTGTATATCTCATGGGACTCTCTATTTCTTGAGAATAGGAAAGGTGTGCTGGTTTTGTACCACTAGGATCTGCCTGGCATGTAGTAGGTGATACAAAATGTAACCTGCAGACATGGGACATCTAGAAATCATTCTCCTCCTATAAGATACCAGGAAGATAAAATGGTCAATACCAAGAATTTGATACATTCAAAAATTTACCGAGGAGTCAAACAAAAACACATCTTTCTCTTTTATATTTTCTAGCAAAAATATCAAGGAAATTTATTAAAGTAAGACTGCTGGAACTCTGTGGTGCTAGGAATCAAAATCTTGGTCTATAAAAATCCTCTAAAATGGATCTGCTTCTCATTAAACTAGTTGAAAATACTAGACACTTACTGCCTGGTCTCTTTTACAGGTGATATGTACATCATTAAAAAAAGATGTACACCTTCCAGCTGCTGTCTATGTTAAGAATCCCCTCTGGGGCAGCAGGGACTTGGGAAGACAGCAGTGCTGGCGTAAGCAGGGCTCCTGGGCGAGCTCCAACACCAGTGACCAGCACATTCATTGCACAGTGGAGTTCTCCAGAAATCAGTTGCACAGCAGGATTTTTGGATCTTCTCCATCAATCTTTTTTCCAGCAGCTTCCTAATGATTATATGAGCAATCAATATCCTCTTAAAACATTCAGTCCAAATTACAATATAACAAAAAGAATAGATTTTTGGAGGGCTGTATTGGGGATTGAACCCAGGACCTTTTACACGTTTGACAAGTGCCCTGTATTAATCAGTGCTCACTAAAGAAACAGAATTAATGTAGGATATATAAATATATAAGGATTTACAGGGTAGGCTTACAATGACTGCCTGCAGAGTCAAGTGTAGAAGAATGTAAAAGGTTAGTCTGCATGCTAGAAATCTGAAGGATCCAGTCAAAAGTTGAAGGCCTGGAGCCCACTGTAGAGTCCCATGTGACTCTGTATCAGGTGGCTGAAGTGTCTGCGATGGAAGTCAGGAGATGACATCCAAGGTGAAAGAGAAGACTGAAGAAATAGCAGTGAGAATTCCTTCTTTTCCCTTTTTATTCCCTCCAGGGCGCAAGCCTATTGGTTGGTGCCACCCACACCCAGGCTGAGTTTTCTGTCTTCAGTGAATCCATCCAGTCATACCCGGAACTCTTAAAACAATCAGTTGGGAAGTTCTTACTCAAGCTGACACAGCAGCTACCTATCACATGCTCTAACACTGAGCTGCATCCCCAGCCCCAGAATGGACATTAAACATGCTCTCATCTAAGGTGCTCAAGAGCATACATTTTTCTTTTCTTCATCTTTTACTATGATGGTAATGTAATGAAGGTCATCTAGCAGGAGGAGAAATAGAAGGTTTACATTGATACTTAAAATGAGTTAAAATTTATTTCTAAACAGGGACCAAAGCCAGCCAAATAAAGAAGAGACAGGGTATATAATATGTTAAAAATGGAAAATGAGATGGCAGTATACTGTTTGATTACCTCACCCTAAACATTAGAATTAGCTTTTTCTGTAGTCTTCTTCATATGTCATTATGTCATTAATGGAAACTCCCATTTCCTCAGTTAAAATTAAAGCTCCCAGGTGATCCTTGCTTCTTTATCTCACATCCAGTCCACAGCAGTTATAGCTCAAATGCTTCCCAAAGCAGACTACTCCTAGGTGTCTCCATTGCTTTCACTCTGGGTCAAGACCTCGTCAACTCTTGCCGGAATTACTGGAGTCTGTGACTAGGCTGCCTACATCTTCTCTACACCCAGTGAGTCAACTTTCCACCCAGCAGTAAGTGTGAATTTTTCAAAACATGTCAGATTATGTCATTTTTTCCTATACCCAATAAATTAAAAAACCTGTCCTCTGACCCTCAATGCCTGATGTGGCCTCCATTCTCTCTCTTATTCCCATTCTTCACTGTATGCACTGAGCTCCAGCCTTACTGGCTGCTTTGCTACTTGCTTCTCACCTAGCACTCTCTGAATTTTGCAGCTGCTGCCATTCTCTGTGCCCAGCACATGGATGGTCAAGGCATGGTTTTCCTCCCACACGTCCTTACCTCTGTTTAAATGGCACCTTACTGTACGGCATTAATATCCTTCCTGGACTTCTATGTCCATGAAGCACTCTGGGCCACTGGACTGTGGTCATCGCAGGCTTACTGGCTTACAGCCTTGACCCCAGAGGCTGACCTGGTGCTTGCTTAGACTCTACTGACCTCCATGGCTAGTTGCTAGGACTTGCTTTAGTTGACCTTAACTTAGGTCACAGTGAAAACCAGCTGCCCACTGAAGCAGCCCCTCAACAGGCAGCTCATTCCTCTAGCCTATTGCTTCGTATTTCTGTGCTTGCTGTTGTCCTTTTGAACTTTGATGATGAAAGAAGGAATTCTGTAGAAGTTGTAGGAAAGACGAAGGAACAGATGTTCTGGCTGGCTAGGATTTACTTCGTAACAGTCCTTGGATAGAATCTAATGTTTCCCTAAAATTTATTTTGCAAATCAGGTGAATTATACCATGCCCAAAAATGCATTCTTTACTTGGAAAATTTCAAATGATATAACTATATTTCTTATAAATGCAATTGAAACTCTATAGCATCAAGCATAGGATATAAGTAGAAGATGATTAGTCAAGACAGGGAGAGTTTTTTCCATTTTCAGTAGACACTAAATGAATGCATGATTGGTTCCTATTAATATTTCCAAATTATATAAATGTAGACATAGTATAGACAGGTGCATAAAATGATGTAGATGGCAATTCTATTTGTATTCATAATGATTTTAAGCTTAAACATAAGAAGTCAAATGGAAAGTCAAAATGATAAAGAGTAAGAAAAAGGTTTTGAGAAGGTAATGGTAGTTAGAAAAGAGATTTTCAGAATTAGATGAAATACATTTGGATATATTTCTACCTAAAATACCACTACCATTGTTGTTTGAATATCCATTTAAGTAGTCTTTTCTATTGATATTAATTTTTCTCTCTCCTTCCTAATGCCAGCAAACAGTGATTTTCGGGGGAACATGCTGCTTCCTTGTTTAAAGACATCTACTGGAGGGGTTGGGGATTTAGCTGAAGTGGAAGAGCACTTGCCTAGCAAGTGCAAGGCCCTGAGTTCCATCCCCAGCACCCACCCCCAATCTATTAGACTCCAGATCCTGAAGTATCAAGTCCAAATTCTTACTTTTAAAAATTCTTACTTTTAAAAATTTACCCAGGTCACCATATCTTTAGCTGCAAAACAGACTCCCTGACTATCCAAGTATTTTTGTTCTTCGAGGTCCAGCAAGGTCTTATCCATAGTTCCCTGGCTAGGACAGCTCAAAATTCACTCCTTATGTAAATCAATTACTTTCATTCAAACTGAACTTTAAAATGCTCTCCTCAGTGAGGATGTGAATTACAGTAGATACATGCAGGCTAGTATTGCAACATAAAGGTAAATGGAAACATGGCATACTTATATAAAGTTTCTCAATCCAAAATCTTTTCATTTAATACATATAAAGAATAAACTGCAACTCTAGAGTAGGCATTAAGGACTGAATGTTTGTCTCCTACAAAACTCATGTTGAAACTTAATTATCACTGTAACAGTATTGAGACCCAGGGCATTTTAGAAGTAAATTAGGCACTGAGGGCTCTGCCCCATGGGTCAGATTAACGCTGTTTTAAAAGGGCAAGTTCAGTCCTTTCTTGACATCTTGTTTTCCTTTCACCTGCCACCATGTGGTGATGTATTTAAGAAGGCCCTTATTAGAATGAGCATGTTGAAAGTGGACTTTCCAGCTGACAGAACTGTGAGCCAATAGATTTCTATTGGTATGGATTACTGCGTCTATAGTATTCTGTTATAACAGCACACAGCAAACTAAGACAGTAGGAAAACAAATCGAAATTACATGTGATGATATGCTCAAAACTACTCACTTAAACTTCACTGGTTGCTCAACCTACAGTAGTCCTTAGGTGTACCTTATGCTTACCCACGTATTTGCAAGGACCAGAGATGAACTAATTGCACTGAAGCAATTCTTTGCTTTTGGAAGTGTTTGTAAAGATTTGATAGATTTTGTTTTTAATATGATCTCATACAGAGCTAAAGCTCTTCGGAAGTGTCATTGAGCTAAAGGACTCATTGATAGAAATGGGAAGTTACACTTCACTCTGTTGGTAAATCAGGCTATTCATGTGAACTGATAGTGCTTGCTTGCATGGTCAAAGATGACGAATCCAGACATTCCTTGAGCAGCTCGTTAGTAAACCCAGCAGCCAACCCAAATTCTTGCCTTGATGAGGGTTCTTACTTTATAAGCAGAGTAATGGCAAACCGAATATTCAAATAATTTGCCTGCTTCTTGAATGCACTGGCAGGTTCTGGTTGGCTGGCAAACAGACCTCTCTGGCGAAACCCAGACCTTTCGTGTTCTAGGACAGGAAAATGTTACTGACGGCTGGCCCGCAGGCCCTGACTCTCAAGAAGTCTGACTCAGGATCGATACATATTTTTAAATTTATGCCAATATTGGAGCCATCTAATTCGACCCTTGTAAACAAAGGCACAAAAGCATAATATATTTTTTAACGTTTTAAACTTGTTATAACATTTGTTTCCCTGAATGAACAAGCCATTGCATATATGTTGCTGTCTTTATTCAAAGGAAAATTCCATTAGCTATGATCATGACGAAGTAAAGGAAACCTATAAGTGAATTTATGAACTTTCTGGTAGTTTTTATTTCAGATATTTTTTCCAATAGTTATGAAAAATTTAGGAAATTACATAGAGCTTTAGGTAAGATTATTTTTGTTAAATTTAATGGCTACATTTTATGATTCAGAACATAAGTACTTTAATCATTGCAATAAATATTTGTAATAATATACAGTTTAGCTTATTTTAATATCTATTTTCCCTTCTAAGAGTCATTCATCACCCTTATAGTCTTAGGGACTGTATGCCCATTAATATCCAAGGTTGTTTTCCACGCATTACATATTTAAAATAATATCATTTATCAATGTTATTCTACAAATTTAATTAAGAATTTAAAATATCTTTAAAGCATCTAGAAAAATGGGTATTTATAAATAATAATAATAAAGCCCTGTTTTATCTTAGAAATTCTGCTTAGGGAAGAAAAAGGTATGTATAAATGTAACAAGACCAAAGTGCTTTTAGGCATACATAATGGAAAGAAACCCCAATGTGTATGTCCTATAAATGAGGTTAAATTTAAATCTAAATAGCCAACAGTTTTATGGAGAAGTAACTAAGGCATTAGGATGTATAAAAATAACCTGAAGGAGCCATGAGTTTGTATCTTTATGTAACGACTATTAATCAGGCTTTAAGCTGGACTCATGATAGATTTGGGTTCTGTAACTGGTTTGTGATATGGAGAACTTGCACTGAGATTCAAAGCCATTTACAGGTTAGTCTGGGGAGAATTTTTCTTATTTTAAATGTCACAACTAAAAGGTGGTAAGATTAGGGTGGTAAGATTAGGGCGATCATCTATATCTCATACAGCAGTTCACGCCTTTAAAACTAGTAAGATTCCTTCTATGTCAGCTTTTGCTAGTCCCTCTAGAATTTAAAAATATGGATAGTATGAAGGTCATTTCAACTTCCTTTGGAGGTCAGAGGTATTACTTATCCAATTCCCTGTGAAACTTTAAAAAAAATTGAATTCCATGTGCTGTTCAAGATCAAAGCAAATTCTTCATCAAACAAATATTGAGTGCCTCTAGAGGGTAACATATTTGGATGCACATCTACTCTGTGTTAGTAATCTATGGCTACATAACAATTGCAAAATGTATTGGTTTAAAACAGCAAAGACTATCATGCCGTCCCTGTTGGTCACATCCGTGAGCATCTGACCTGAGTGCACCTGCTGCGGACACTGTGATCAAGACAGCAACCAGGTCTGTGACCTCTACGAATGTTTGACTAGAGAAGGGGCCAATTTTGAGTCTACTTGAACTGGCAGAACTCAAGCTTTCATAGGACTCTCCTTTGACTTCTCTCATTTTATCACCACATGCCCTCTCTGTTTGAGAGCTCATAGCACGGTGACTGCTGCCATGGTGATGAGTGAATGGGGCAACAAGAGAAGGAATCAAGACGGAAGCAGCAGTCTCTTTGTAACACGACACCAAAAATAACACGCCATCATTTTTACATGTGCTATTAGCTGGAAGTGAGTTGCTAAGTCCAGCCTACATTCAAGGGCTCGTATTACATAAGGACATGAATACTAGAAGGTGGGAATCGTAAGGCCCTAACCTGGAGGCTACTTAACACATCCTCATTTATAGATACAGAAACAAAGAATTTTAATCAGGTTTTTAAACCAAACAAATAGTAAGTTTAGGAGCTGGAATCAAATTTGAAGTTTTATTGATTTCAAGGCCCAGAGTGTTTACACTGCAACATATTACATCTTTTGATTCTACAAAACGATATAAAAATGATTTAGGAAAACACTGGGATGTGTTAAGCATCAGAGTTAATAAGAATTTTTTAAAGAAGCTGGATTGTAATGCACGAGATCATCCCAAGTGTATTATTCAGCTTTTCTGTTGCTGGAACATAGTAACTGCCACCAACAGTGTAAAGGAGAAGTCTAATTCAGCTCACCATTCAGGGAATTCAGTCCATGGCCAGAATGCTCCAAGGCAGAAGCATCATTATGGGGGAGGGCACGGTGGAGCAAAGATGCTTAGTTCATGGTGGCCAAGAAGCAGAGCAACAGAACAGCACTAGAAAGGGGTAAAGAAATAGACACAGCCTGAAAGGCCACACCTCCATGACCCACTCAGACACACCCGGAAGTATGCTCCACCAATCCCCGCAGCAGATCCTAAAGCCAATAAAGTTGACACTCCACCCTAACTGCCCCACCGAGGATGAATGTCTCATTTGTATTGGTGGAAGATAATGGAATGAAATGTAAAAGGAGGATAGTATTGTGTATAGACATACATCAAACTAATCTTATAAATAAATAATAGAAATTGATAATTAAAATCTGCAAGTTGAAAGGGGGGAAGTCACAACTGACCCATCAGAAATCCAAAGGATCATCAACACCTACTTCAAGAACTTATACTCAAACAAGATGGAAAACATGGAAGAAATGGACAGATTCCTAGACACATACAAATTACCAAAACTAAACCAAGAAGAGATACAAACTCTTAATAAACCAATATCAGCCATTGAAATTGAAGAGGTGATTAAAAACCTACCAACAAAGAAAAGCC